>JAFBJS010000411.1:75381-81664 GCA_016785265.1 Paraplagusia blochii
GAGTTTGACACCCCTGCTCTCAATGAAAAGATTGATCCATCAAGCTTGTTTCACTGATATGTAGAGACACGAATGGAGAGTTTAGTTGATGAAAGTGTGAGCAATAACGCGTCCTGTCCGCATGAAAGGTTCTGCAGGTATTTATCCCATAAAATAGTAAAATAAACTTGGTCAAAATAATACTGCCTGGCTACGTAGGAGGAGAAGTGCGTCCCGTCTCTCCCACCGGCAGTAAGAATGACCTTAAACTCACTCTGGAGTTCTGCGAGAAGCCCTTGAAAAACAAGATATCACCAGCGTTTCTTTCCTCCCAACTGTCAGGGCCTTTGCTACTTGGCTACTTGACCTCAAATCTGCTGAATATTTCAGCGATGTGAAGAAAGGCTAAGTATTCTATGACACCTCCAGAAGCTCAGCGTGATAAAATTGAATTTATCAAGAAAACATTTTTTTTTTTCACGTTTCCTGCTGTGATTCAGTGAACATTTGTGGAGTCAAATTTTAATCACCCTTGACTAGTTATCCTGCAAATTTGGACCAAACAGTATATTAGTCTGATAAAAACTGGCTGTTGGATTTATAAAATGAAGCAGCTCGTAATGAGCATATGTTTCCGAAAAACACATCAAAGTTTAGATGAGACTGAAAACTGTCTTTGGACTAAATATAATTGAATGGAAATCAAAGAGGATTTGTAAATAACGAAGAAACATTTAAAGTAATCACACGTTGTTTTTTTTAGTGTAATGAGTTTGCTTTATCCCAATTTGGATAAATATTGTTACTGAGAAGGATGAACATTCCAAGAGTTTGCAAGTTTGAAGTCACCAATAGGAAGGATTGAAGTGGAAACTTTTCATCATTGTGACATTGAGATCCACTCCACAGCACACAACAAAATTGAATCAATTGCCAAAGTGACCAGTGGTCAGCTTTGAGCAGCCAGGGGTAGTGAGTGGGGACAGTGCCATGAGCAACTGGCAGCTGGTGGACTCAAACCCAGAACCCTTCAGACCCAAGTCTGGGTTCCCAACCACAAGGCCACCAATTCAGTAGCCACTGAACAGTGTTGGCCAAGTTACTTTAAAAAAGTAATTCATTACTTTACAGGTTACTGCTCTGAACTAGTTACGTTACTAGTTAGTAAATTATAAAAGTAACTAATAATTAGTTACTTTACTTTAAATAATAATAATAAAAACACATTAAAAATGTTTAGTGTTGTGTTCTGTAGCAACTATCATAATGAAATGTAGTGGTACAATAAAAACAAAATAAATGTTTTTGACATTTTTACAGGCATCTTTATTGTAACCTCAAATTACCACTTGCCATCAAACCAAGTAGTGCACAAAAAAAATGGCGTAATGGTAAACAACAACGTAGCAGTTGGCAATGTGCAAGTAAAACAACTGCGCTCTTTAGGCAGTGCAACAACAATTAAACAACATAGCCAGTAGAGAGTGGGTGTGTGTCTATAAGGCAAGAAAACCCGCCCATGTCTCTTTCTGATTGGCTTAGCCTTAACCTATGTCACAAATCATCTCTCCTTTTCAACGCAATGGTTCAGTTAGTGTCCACGGCCGTCTTTCACTCATGACTGTGAGAGTTACACAAACACTGACAGGCAGCAGACAGGCTTTGCTTCCAGAAAGTCCTCTCTCTGTGGCTTGGTGAAACCGTCCATTTGGACCACAGATAGTAACGAGCCTGTTTATATCACAGCAACAATAACCGCGTTACCGAATGGGAAAGTTAACGCGTTACGTTATTAGCTACCGAGAAAGGCAGTTTCGTTACGTAACGGCGTTACAAGTAACGCGTTAGTCCCAACACTGCCACTGAATACTAAAGTGTTTCTCCCAAACTGGAGCCCAGGTGGCCGGATATCGCGCCCTGACCTGGGTAAACACACGATCACTGGAACAAGTCTCCATCTGTGTGACAACGCTTTCCATGACAGAATGACTCCGTCCTCCAATAAGGAACAGTCAGTCCTTATCTCGACCCTGCCTAAATGTCTTTGGGTTCTCATCATCGTGTCAATGGACTCTTCTGCCCTCTCATGATTACAGGTGTGACCTCAGCCACCTCAACACTGCCCCCACCAGGGACAAGAGTGTAGGTCATTATCGACTTTTTTTTTTTTCATCCAAACTGTAATTGCATGAATCAGCAACGTCCTGAAGTGAAGACGTGTCCGGCTGTGTGACAATGAATATTCCTGGGATCATCAATGTGGCAGGGATGATCTCCCAGCAGGGGTAATGTCATCACTGCACTTCAAAGTGTTGGATTAAAACCCAGAATATATTGGATTTTTTTTTTTTTTCCCAGGAATGTCATACTGTTAGAGAGCTTGAAATATGGCCATGCAAACAATTTGAATGACAGTCTCTGCTGGAAAATATATTTGACATATGCAAAAAAAAAAAAAAAAAAAATAGCATCAAATGGAAGGACATGATGAAACATTGTGAAATCTATATCTACGTATTTATAGGCCAGTTATTTCCAGGCTCAAAAATCAAGTCTCAATCCATTAATGTTTGAGGCCAAATCTCGGGATTTTCAGGACTCGGGACTCATTAGCAAGTTCATTTTAAGAAAAAAAAAGAGAAAAGGCCTGAAAACACTGAATGCTCGACCAAGAGTTTTGCAGTTTCCTCAACCCAACGCCAACATGTCGGACAGTCTCACAAGGACGAGACTGATTTACCAAAGAATCTTAGTCAAGGAATCAAACCTCATACTTGGACAGTTCCTGAAAACTTAATTCTTCAACAATTCTGTCAAACCGGACTTTGCTTAAGGCTGTGCTTTAAAAGGCAAATTTTACACTGCATTTTACATTTGAGGCCCATGCATAAACACAGAGAGCTGACTACATTTATCTACAGTATAGGAAAAGGTTGAACAGCACAGTCTTTGACTGTCAAAAGGCTTCAATCTTACCTGCATGTGACATCTGTTTTTACACTAATTGATTAAAAGTATTTACTTCATTTAAAGTAAATAGGAAATGAAAAATCCACACAGCTTCTGTTTGCTGCAGCATCACCACGATCTGATCTGGGAGCCGCAACTACGGCCGACAAGTCTGGCTTTTTCTTCTTTAAAGCAACCGTGAAAAATTACTTTCCTCAAAGACATTGTTCGGGCCATGAGATTACAGGTGACAGTTCTCCTTAAAGCAAAAATATGCTAATCTATTCTGGTGGCATAGGGCGGGGAAAAAGGTAGGGAACGGGCCCGGTGCTGCTGGTGTCGTGTGGTGATCAAAGCGTGGCACAGACAGGGAGCCACGCTCCCCCCCTGGGCTGAGTAAATTCACCATTACTGGTCATGCATATGTAATCAGCTCGGGACAATCCCACTTAGAACCTCTAATACAACACTTGATGGGACAAAATGTCTGTGAACCCACAAAACAGAAATTTTCATTTTTCATCCTTCTTTAGTTTGAAGGAGAGTCTAAGGATTTACTTTAATGTGAGTCGATGACTTGACAAATGAGTTGACGAGTAAAGGGATCAATATTTACTAATGAATTACTGTCTTCTTACCTTTGTCAGCCTGCAGGAAAGATGTGGTTCACCAAACCGACCAGAGCAGTGTAGATGTGGAACTCAGAGAAACCAGGGCTGGGGGTCTTTGACGCTTAATCGATGGTACTGGATCCTTGGAACGGAATCTGGATGAACAGGAAAAATCCTTTAAGGAGAGGTCTATGAATAAAAATTAAGTAAATAAATAAGTCAACCACAATGTTGATGAATTTGTTGAACACTAACAATAGGCAGAAGAAAAGAGGCAGAGCTGAAGGTGGAGGAGTTAAAGATGCTGAGGTTCTCTTTAGGAGAGACAAGGATGGACAGGATCAGGGATGAGGTGATTAGAGGGACAACACAGACAGGAAGGTTTGGAGAAAAAGCTAGAGAAGACAGATTGAGATGGTTTGGACATGTTCAGAGGAGGAACAGTGGATATATTGGTAGAAGAATGATTCTAGAGATGGGGCTACCAGGTAGGAGATAAATGAGATTGATGGATGCAGTGAGGGAAGACATGGAGGTAGTTGGAGTTAGAGTAGAAGATAATGAGGAAGATGGAAAATGTTGATTCGCTGTGGAAAACCCTGAAATAGGGACAGAGAAGAAAAAGATGATGAATGTGTTGACACGTGTTCTTTATTGTCTAATTTACTAGATTACCAGAAATGGAGGAGCAGTCAAAGATGGAGAGATATGATGAAAATTCAAAATTCATAATTTCAGCCCTTATAGAGAGGCTTTTTCAAAACTTCAGTAAAGTCATTGTCTTTAACAATAATAATCAGCCATAGGTTCATTCATTATACAACCTTCAGTATTTCATACATGCTTTATATTTCCCACCGAGGCTCAATGTGGTTTTAATGGTGCAGTCAATTCAACTGAGTTTTGGATCAATAAAGTCTAATCTAAGATAATCTAATCTTTACCTACTTTCTAAACTATAAAAAGTGAACAAATTGAAAAGAGGTTAGAGTCAGTGGTAAACCTGACAGCATCCGTTTCTACAAACCCTTCAGCAGTTCTCTCCCACCGGTTTCCACTACTGTCGTCCACATACATCGTTTTCAATTCATTCATTCAATTCGGAATCCAATACCGAAGTAGGTAATTCTGGATTTGATCCCGTATTAACTAATCCGCATTTGATTCACTTTGCAGGTTAAAGAAAGATCAAGGCGACGTATGAAGGTGATGAGAAGGAGACACAAGGAACAAATGAAGAAGATAAGGAGAGAAAATAAGAAGTGTTTTGTAATCCTTTTTTATTGCTTTACACCCATATTAGTTAATTAGGTATCGAAACAACTAGAGGTGGATTAGTTGATGCGCATTAGTTTGTAATGTGAACGCAAACAGGGAGCGAATCTGGTTTCACGTCGCAGCGAATACTGAATTAAGTGCCAATGTGAAAACAGTAATAGTGTCTGATTCAAGGCTAGTAACTGAGAACCGTAAACACAACGTACCCGTGCGTACGCTTTGGATTCTAAGCCAAATCAGAACAGGATGGGAACGGATTGTGAATGCAGCGCAGCAGCCGCTTGTCAGCTGATCTTAAGCTTATTAAAAATAAATTACAGAAAATAACAATAATTCAATGCAGTTAAAACGTTGACGTGTCAACGTGTGTTCACCGTAAAAGATGAAACGCTTTTAACCTGTCTGAGCAGAGAGATCTCTGGAATATGAGAAGTGAGTCGGCACAGAGGTTGATGATTCACGGGGAGACGGAGGCAGCAGCTCGTGATCACGAGCGCTGGTCTAAACCCCTGTAACTGGGCCTTTTATGTTGTACGCCCACTTCTTTCCAAATTGTTTACGCTGGTATCGGCTCTGTGGAACAGATTTATTTCATAGTATGGTTTATTGCAAAACAATAAATGCAAAAAAAAAAATGTTTTCAGCAGCGTAGGCTGAACAGGTGTGTGTTCAGTTTTGGACAGAAGTATTAACAACAATGGGGGCAAAAATAAAAACTGGCAACAGTTGCAGGAAAAGTCAATATTTATTGAAAGAAAAAGAAGGAAAATGACAATTGCGCTTGTCCTGGGTTCACCTGTGAAGTGTGATACCAGGCGTTGGGTGGGTATTGATGGGTTGTTGACCAAACTTGACCATGACCTGGATGACTGAGAACCTTCATCAACATCCTTTTATATATTTTTCACAAGCCAAAAAAATAATTACAAATTAAAATTGTTCTCGCTGTAATATTCGTGCCAGAATACATAACTAAAAGTACTAACCCTGTCTGTATATACAGTATATAGTCATGGAAAACTTATCAGAACTTTCTTGTGGGGCCTGGTTCCTCTTAAGGGACACTTGTTTGGGAAAATGAACCAGAAATTGAAGAAAATATTTTATTGAATTAACATTTGATAACAGGGGCCAGATATATATGAACCACAAATGTCAAAGTCAGGTCTGGGGGCCAAATCAGGCCCGTAAAGTAAATATATTTGGCCCACGAAATCATATAAAATGTGTACTAGAGTTGGCCCTTCACTATACTGTAGCCCTTATATACTGTCATAATTTGTAGTATAGCCAATGTATGGTCTTTGTTATGGCACATATATTTTCTTGTAGGTAAGAGAATAAGAAACATAAACCACTGATGTCTGTTTTATTTCTAATGTAATTTCTAATTTCTCATCCGTTGACACTGTTAAGCATCAGCTGTTCCACATTCAATGTTTCCAGATGAAAAAAAAAAAAAGATT
>JAFBJS010000411.1:82105-145153 GCA_016785265.1 Paraplagusia blochii
CATTGTGTACTGTGCAAAGTGGTGGCTCAGTGATTAAAGAAATGGACTTGTGTTGGGGGGGTTTCAGGTTCGAGTCACAGCTGCACCGTCCCAACGCCTGTCTCTTATACACATCTAGATGTAGACACCCATCCACAACCACACAGAGACAGGCACAAAGGTGGAACAGATGAATGAATGTATGAATGGCACCATCAATATGTCCCATCATGCCTCTCTTTGCCTCTGGCTCAACACATAACATTACCTTTTTTCATTGTCCGAGTCAAAGTGAACGAAACCCAACGGCGCTATAAAAATCTACACACAAACGCACACACGGATGAGCAGCAGCAGCAGCAGCAACAGCAGCAGCAGCTATGAAAAGACGGAGGAAAACAATGAGATCTCCCTGAAGTTGACCTCACGTCAAAAGTCAAACTATTTCAGTTATACAGCAATTCCCCCGAGATGATGGAGAGGTGAGGAGACAGCAGACCAATAAAACAGATAGAAATGCCACGGTTTTCACAAAATCAGACAGACTGACGGTGGGAGACGCAGGGAGGGAAGCGAGAAGGGAGATGGATTTTCCTACTAATCAGCAAAAGTTAATGGACAAAATGTGATAAATGAGGCTGCCTTCTTATCCCAGGTCAAATATCAGCACATGCAAAACAGGAAGTATTTTAATCCTGCCAAAAAAAAACTCCTCCCGGTCCAATATACCTGGCGTGATAGGAAGAGTGGCTCTCTATTATCCCGAGTATCCATTTCCCTGAGGAGCTATTAGAGTCGTTAGCCTTATCTTATCTTTAAACAAGGGGAGCTAAATGGTGTTCCCTCCAGCCCTGTTCGGCCGGAGAGGAGGAAACTCGGGCTCCGAGCTGAGGAACCTTCAGTCACCGGAGACAGAGCTGATGTCAGTGAGCCTGGGGCACCTGGCCCATTCTGCCCCACTCTAGCTGGGAAAAGTGATGACTCTCAGGAAAGTCACAATGGGGCAGCACCGAGGGATTACAAGTAAAAAACACAGGGCTTAGCCATGTCTTCTTCAGCGAATAATGGAATGTATCCATCTACCGGCCAATTACCTGGGACTCCAGCAGATAAAGCTCTACTTCCTGTCATGGCTGAAGTCCACTGTAGTGCTGATAGGGTCACATTTCCCTGCACCAAAATATGTCTGTCATTTTATTCTGTTCTGCCAGAATACGTGGAACATACGAGCTAATACTTATCATTCTACTTTGGGCAGCTTTTTTTAAAAGAAATATTAAAACTTGTTGCGGGTTTAACAGAGTGTTCTTGACTTTGTCCTTTTATTTTTTTTTTATTTTAAAGTTTGCTTTTCAGAATAAAGTGGAAGGGCTATGTATAATGGAATTAGTTTCAGTGAACAAAATTAATCTCCCTTAGATTTACACAAACGATTGTTCTCATTGGGTAAAAGTTAATTTTAAAATGCAATAAAAGCTCCTGTCACTAATGCATATTGAACATTTTTTAATGTTCATTAAAATGTGAGAAAACGACTTTAAAGCATGCATTTAAATTAGTAATGAGAAGGCATATACATATATGCATATATATGTATGTAAGTGGCGGGCCGTGTATTTCAACCATAGGCCTTCAATGATGTCATAGTTTTGCGACGTCAAATTATAAAAACTTCATAAAAACATCAGTTTGACACCAGGACTGAGAATCAACACATATACATTATATTACCCTTAAAATACGCTCATCCAACAACACTTAATTACAATTAAATTAAGAGCATTTAAAAAGATATTGTTAGAATTTTTAACATTTAACTGTGTCAGTGGTTCCGGGGTTCGACGCCCAGCTAGTGACATTTAAAAAAATCTTATGAACCGGCACATTAGCCCATGAGTAGTCAAAGAGTTGAAGCGAACGGCAGGAAGTTTGACAAAGGTGATTCTTAAGGTTTAGGTTTATATAGAGATTGGACAAGTGCTGTCCCAAACATGTCAATTGTTCTTTACTTCAACAAAGTCCGATTTCTCCCACTTGCGAATAAATACAGACAACATTTTCTTTCATTTAACTCTATTACGAATTATTTTATAAATAATAAATAGGGATGTCCGATATAGCATTTACTGATACCGATATTAACCGATATTGGATAAAAGGATAAAAATATCAAATAATAGCATGTGGTAAACATACCCAAACTGCACTAATGAATTTCAATTACAGAAAAAGTAATTACACAGAAAAAAAGTGATAGTTGAAGAAGAAGCAGCCTCGGGTCAAGTTCAAATAAGGCAGGAGGCAAAGTTTGCTCGCTCCTCTCCGTCCCTCTGTACTTTTGCAGGATGAGATAACACATTGCCACAGGTTATGAATAAACCCTCAGGCCGTCATCAGTTGCCCCCTCAGTGCTGCCAGCAGAGGCACTTGCCACTTGTTAATCCAAAGTAATGAGATGTCAGAGGGCTGAGATCTGTCGTAAAAATGCCCTCTGCAGCTACAGAGGCAGAAAGAGTCGCAGAACGTTTCCTGCTGCAGAGATGTTTTACGTCAAAGTACAGGGGTCGGCTGACAAAGGACTTGTATTTATGTTTTAATGTGTTTCAAAGGGATGTTGAAGGCCAGGAACAATTACAACTTACATAGATCAGACTTGGGGAATAAAAATGCCTGATAATGATTTATTTAACCCTCGTCAAACTCCACCACATGCCTGTTGACATTACAGATTCAATGTGTGTTGGAGTTCTACTAAGTGTTTTAACATGGAACCAATTTCCACAGTTTATGGGAAAGCCTAAACAGGATGGACAGATGTCCTCGAACATCAGTCAGAGCTTCTTAACGTCAGCATTCGTATAAATGTAAAACTGTTTTTGCCTAAAATATCTCCATTGGATTTCAATCAATCATAGAAACTAGGACAGCACTGGTTGGACTTGGACAAACTAGGAGAGGAGATGGATGGATGGATGGATGGGTGGGTGGGTAGATGGATGGATGACTGGATGGATGACTAGATGGATGCATGGATGGCGAGATGTTTGGATAGATGTGTGATTGATTGGGTGGGTATAATGGATGATGGATAGGTGCCTGAATGGATGGATGAATTGATAAGTGGTTGGGTGGATGCATATTTAGATGGATGACGGATGGATAAATAGATAGGTGGATAGATGACAAATGGATGGATGGGTGGGTGGATAATTTGATGGATGATGGATGTTGGATGGATGGATGTGTGGATGGATGGGATGAATGAATGGGTTGGAAAAAAGATGGATGGAAGGAAGGATGTTGGGTGGGTGGATGGATGGATGGTTGACTAGATGTATGGATGGATGTATGATGGATGTGTGAGTGGGTGGATGATGGATAGGTGGGTGAATTTATGGATGCAGAGATAGGTGGTTGATGGATAAATGGATGGATAAATGGACAGGTGGATGGTAATTGGATGGATAGATGTATGATGTACGAGTGAGTGGGTGGATGACTGATGGATGGATGAATGTGTGGGTGGATAGATGGATGATATATGTGTGAGTTGGTGGATGATTGATGGGTGGATGTATGAGTGGGTAGAAGACTGCATTGATTGATTGATAGGTGGTTGATGTGAATGGATAAAGAATGGCTGGATAGGTGGATGGATGGATGGATGATGGATGAGTGAGTGGGTGGATGATTGATGGTTGATGTTATGTTGGATGGGTGGTACTATAGTAGGATCTCTTATAACAACAATTTGTGCAAATTGAATGCGGGCCTGAATGATATGAGTTAATCTGTTAATTATAATTGTTAATTCCAGTTGTTTTAGGAGGGAAATGGGTTCAGATGATACGTTCGCTTAAATAATTGACTTAATAACTGAATAAACATGGAGACTCTGATTTGTTCATTCAGGTCATGTGATGGATTTATATATAAAACGCTCTTTATATCTGCGTCTGCTTTTGCCTTGTAAGTCTGAGTTTGTAGCAGCTCTTTACACATCAAAGCATTTTAGCACGTGACCGTGCACCGGTACATGTTATCGGAACAATTAGCTGCAGCTCACTCGCCCGTGTGTTTTCATTCATGGCCACACAAACACACGCGAGAATAACCTGCTGAAGTGACAGGAGAAATATCAAAGCAGCGGGCAGCAATTTGAGATGGCGCTGCTGCAGAAGAGTGAGCAGCGCCGCAAGATAAAGAACAAAGTGAGACTAATGCGACGGGACGTGCTAAATGTGAACTAACGCAGCAGCAGGACGAAGAGCAAGGCGCTTTAAAGGGAGTAGGTGGGGGGCGGTGAACGGTGGAGACTCTAATCCAGACTGACACTGTGTGAACTACAGTGACTAAATCACACATCAAGAAGAAGACCACAGACCCAAGCTAAGAACGAGTCGGCCTGCAGGCCGAGATGTGGCTTCTTGAATATTCCTTTTTGCTAAAAGAATACAATGGCAGATACAATAAAACGGGTTTGGAATGAGTCATTAAACTCCACTGCTACAGAACTGGAGTAAGGACGTTTAATGTGCTGTGAGACTAACTCAGAGGGAAGGATCAGGCAGTGATAAACCTTCACAGTTCATCATATCAGTCACTTTGAATGTTTTATCTGTCATCTTCTTCTAAATGGACTCATTATTCACAAAAATGTACATCGTCTCCTACTGGAGAAAACCTGAAATTGGCAATTGTGACAAAACTATTGTTTAGTTATCTAATAATTCAAGGGGAGGGAATAGCAGTTTATTTCCAAACTCACTGGAAACTAAAGTTTTAGAGTTACAATATCAATTGCTAGGACACAAATGATGTTATCAGTACAGTAAAACACTCAGTTCAGTCTGACCCAGGCCTGGGCAGTTAGTTTGACTCTTGGGCCACAGTTGGTACTAAAATTTGAGTAAAGTTCCCAGTCAGGTGCAGGCAGATAAAAAATGCTTTTTGCCTTTTTTTTGCCACTATTAATTGGGAAAATGAGGGCTTTGCTGGGAAAAGGCTGAAGATCAATGATAATATAAATGAATGATATAATTTAGATGAGTTTGGAGGGCTGGATTAAGAAGACAAGTGGGCAACATCTGGACCCCAAGCCTTAGGTTTCCCAGGTCTGTTCTAACTCCACTTTTCTGCTCCCTGTTAATGAATGAACCATCCAATGCTTGATGCTGCTTCACAATCATGTTATTATATGTAAACCCAAGAACTATCTTGCGAAAAAGATCTTGCGAAATTAAACATGTACATGTACAAGATCTTGCGAAAAAAGAAGCTGGTAAACTTGAAAACATGGAGTGGTCAGCACAGTCTCCAGGCTTAAACCCCATTGAGCTGTTTGGGATGAAATTGACAGAAAGAGTGAAAGCAAAGCAACCCAGGAGTGCTACACATTTATGGGAACTTCTGTAACAGACATGGGAAGAACTTTTGAAGAATATTTGATTTCTATTGTAGAAAGAATGCCTCGTGTGTGTGTTCAGCTGTTATATCTGCCAAAGGTGGCTACTTTGATGAGTCAACAGTTTTGAATACATTTTGGTCTATAGATAAATTCCGTAATTTCTTTTTTGACTCCAGTTGCTTATTTGTTCTATGCTTTCACTGTGCAATGAGACATTAAACAGCATCGTTTTCAGTAACACTGGAAAAATTGGGGTGTTGTAAAACTTTTGACTGATAGTCTATATACTGTGTATATGTATATATATATATATATATATATATATATATATACACCCTCCATTATATATTTACAGTATATATATATATTTAGATGCATGCTTTCTTTAATTTTCCTACTTAACTGTCTTGCTTAGTTAGTTTAAAAGGGGGCGGTGCAATTTCACATGATTACACATGGTTAAAAAAAGCCAGAATTAGACAAAAGTCTAGTTTTCAAGAAGCACACAATACATTTACAACCCAAAATACATATGCAAATACGTAATATACAATTAAGAGTATAACATCACAAAATCACATTTGACCATAGTTTCAAAACATCACAACAGGCTTTTCTCCTAATGTTGGCAGATGTAGGTGCTGATGCCACATTCTTATTTTTTTTTGTTATATATCACAATTTTTATGAAAATTGTTTATTACTACATATAGTATTACATACATATAATAGTTTATAAATATTTTTTCCTGAATGAGTGAAGCATTTAAAATAATTAAGATTTTTTTTTTTTTTTTTTTGAAATTCTGCAAATTGCTTTGTTTACCTTGAGGACATGTTTACTCTCGTGTGTACTCCTACGTCTTTTTCTTTGTTCTCTATTCATGCTGGCTCTTTATACACATTAACCGTGACAGCAGAGGGTTACTGTATAAATTAATACATGTACAATATGTATTATGTACATACAGTATATGCATGAATGAGCGAGAGACAAGGAGAGTTTGAATGTGTCACACAGCTTCATTGTCAACTATTGTTCAGGATGTGGGATAAAAACACTGCAATGTTGCCTTGACATATTCTATATTTGGACAAAAACATTACCTACGAGACACGAACAGCAAACAGCTTTTTGACTGCAGAACAACCAGGAAACCAGAAGTGGAGAAACTATAATTTAGCAACAAAAGAAAAATGCAGGATGTTAGAACAAATGGTTCCAACTTCACCCACAGACGTCCAATTCTTCATTTGACTAGATTACAGCTTTGAGTGAACACTGACAGTTTCAGCGAAATGAAAGACCAAACTCAAGCATGAAATTAACAAAAAGAAAAAGAAGTCAGAGGAAGGAGAATATTGTTGGACAAAACACTTACAGAAAATCACAGTTCAACTGCTGCTTCACACTAGGACTCCCCGAGGCCCAGTAATCCAAGAAGGAATTCATTAATCCAAAGAAGGAATCCCAAAATGTCAAACAAAGGCTACGCTGGAGAAATTCATTCAAGCAAACAAGTGCAACAACCAACACAGGTGAAACTAATCAATGCAGAACAGGTGATCAAGAGGAAAAGGAAGTGGAAATTAAGACAGAATTGGAAACATGGAATAAAACCAAGAAAAATAAATTTGACTCAGGAAAAAAAATCAATAAAAACTGGCAAAAAAGGAAAATAAAAATGCAAATGAACAAAAATTACACATATATATATATATATATTACACACACACACACACACATATATATATATATATATACTAATACATTCTATAGGTTTATTTAACAGAGACTGATCTACATCTGTGGACTGACTCAGTCTGGACCTCATAATCTCATACTCCCATAGAGTCAATTGAGCTTTTATAGGTTATTTTTTATTTAGATGTGGAGAAATAGTACACCTATTTTTGGTAAGGACCTTCACTTTAACTTTTGGTAACTAGTTTGAGTTTACGTGTCTATTTTATTACATTTTGTTCTGGTATTCTATTATTATGTTTTTCAACCTTTCAAACCTAACGTAAAACAATAATGTTTATTTCTTTGAAATCGAGTCTCATGATATTTCCTTTGCTTAACTTGAAGGTCTGTTTATAGTGAGTTAATATTTCAACATTGCCAGTGAAATAATATACATTTGATTGCACTTAACTCCATTTAAAAAGAAGTACTTGAGGTTAACAATTAATGAACCCAGTGCCTACTCTCAGTAAAGGTTCTATTGAAAGTAGTGCTATATATGTAAGGTAGAAAAAAGTGGAAGGACAAAGGTGGAGGATCACAGAAAAACAATGTTGCATAAGAAAGGACTAAAAGGAAGAATACATAAAAAACGTATATATATTAGGGGTGTGAATCTTTCACTCATGTAACGATCTGATTCAAATTTCAATTCACAGGCTACGATCCGATTCAGGAACGATTCATAAAAACACTAAACGATCGATCCAGTTCGATACGATTCGGTTCAGTGCAATTCAATGAAAAATTTGCAACTCTGCTTTCAACTCCACTATACTGTACAGCTGCCAGTCTTTTTTGGTTTAAGTTTAATTTATTTAAAAGGGGTAAATGGAATTTCATAAACACAAGGTTGAATAAGAAAGAATTAGCCAAAGGCTAGTTTTCATCTGTTGTCCCCTGACCATGATGTAAAAAGGCAAGAAGCACACAATACATATACAATAGAAAATACATATGCAAACACTTTTTATACAATTAAGAATTATTTTTCAGCTTCATCTGGCTTCTCTTGTCGAATTTATGGCCTTTAAAGCAGAGCTGTGAATCTTATATTAACCCAAGGAATTTATACTGATTGACAATTTTATTTTATTCCCATTAACAAGTATATCAGGATCAGGTGACTCTGCTTGTGTTAGTGAAATATCCCTACAGTTTTAGAAAGTTTAAGTTGTAGACATCACTCCTGTAGCCAGATTGTCACAGAGGACATTGTTTTGTAATATAATGAATGATAGATTCAATTATTACCTTGGACTTTGCTGAGTTATTGCCGAACTGCAGTTGGAAAAACTTTTGTATTTTATTCTGTCCGCTCCTTTGACTACTGGTGGTTCCTGCCGTGCCAGCGTCACCGTCATCGTCACCCAGTCATCAGTTCCACTCTGCCGTCTCTCCGGGTGACTGCTAAGGTTTGTCGGACCTCCAGTGTATTCACTGGTCGCTCTACTGAGTCGGCAAATTGCGTTGCTTTTATCTATCTTTCCATCCTTCTTGGAAAAAAAGTATGATGTCCAAACCTTTGATTTTAAATAAGAAACACTGTAAGTTTCGTCTGTGTTGTCATGTTGCTCAAAGTAAAACCCACAACCTGAGCTCCAATCAAATCAGCCTACGTCACAGTTCACGCACCAAAAGTGACTCCTCCATAGGCTGTGTGAATAGATGTATGTGTCTATTGGCTCGCCGCTGTAGTGGGCGGGACATGCAGCAGAAAACCGATCCACGGACGAAATTCCGAACCGTCGGACCATTTTACTCCATTATCGCTCGATCGGGGCTTTTTGGACCGGTGTCACTTGGATCGTGTAGGTCACAGACGAATAACCGATCCAAAACGATTAATTTGCACACCCCTAATATATAAATATATAAAATCCAAGGCCCAGTTTGTCAGTCATTGTTCTCAAACTAAAAAAAAAACACTGTTTATATGAATGTGGTTTCAATGATGTGTCAAAGCATTTATTTTCACACCAACTTTCCTTCTTCAAGACCAGATAACTTCTATTCTAGGGGGGTTCAAATGAGTGAAAAATGTTGTGTTTTAGTAAAGACGCACTCAGTATTCTGACAAAAAACTATATCCATCCCCACCCGCTGTCTGGAAGACGTCAATGCACTTGCACATTTGGACCATAAACACACTGTGCTCAAAACAAAAAACACAGAAAACCACTGAGAGGAACATATACAACATAAGGTTTGACGAGATAAATATTTGTCACGGAGTTCAGGCATCAGAAAACAAAATTATCTTTCAGATTAACAGATGTCGCTCTAAACATTAAACCGTCTGTTGAAAAAGCTGAATCCAAGCAGCCGTAACTAATGCTCGGGAATCAAGAAATTAGGAAGTTATTCCGTGACATTTTACACTCGGCTGGACTTCGTCTGACTTGACATTCTGAGCTAAAAACACAATCCAGATCTGGGGTTTAATTTAAGGTGGAAAAAAAGTCCTACTTTAGAAACGTCCAGACCAGTCCTAGCTGTCTGTCTAGTGAGTTGGACTGGACCTGCTGCTGCTGCTGATCCCATCATTACTGCTGATCCAGGTGGAGCAGCTGCACACACCTTGAATTGGAGATAAGAAGAGGACCGCAGTGACCTGTGCCAGACCTTTTTGTGGACACTGAAGAAACAGAAGCTGCCGACCTCTCGTCAGACCAGCTGAAAAAGAAGCAGATGGTGTTCTCCACCAAGGGATGGGATCAGTTACAGCTCAGGCCTCCACCCTGTCCATACCGACAGTCAACGTGACGATAAAAAAAAAAAAAAAAGAAAAAAAAAAACTTTACGTAACCAATCAATCAAAATAAGCGTAAGTCATTAAAAGAACATGTCTGCTTAATGAATCGGAAGAAACGCCCGACATGTTTTGATTAAGAAGAATGTGAACGTGTAGAAGCTGTGGACAAAGATGTCCTCAGTCTGAGCCGAGGAGACAAAGATAGACAGACAACGTTTTGACCTATTACATCAGAGTCGTGTCGAACTCAAGTTAAAACCAGAACTGCAGACCAGACCTTATTTTATTCTCTCCAAAAAAAAGTATGTAGATTTGTTTCTTATTTGAGTTTTACCTTTCTGTAAACATGAAACCAAAATTTAATAATAAAAAAAATCAATTCATATTCATCTGCTTATCACTGACAAGATTTTTACACCTGGTTCTCCTTCATAAACCAGAAAAGATAAAGTCAGATGTAGATGTTGTAAATCTACATCTGTGGACAAACATGTCTAATCATAAAACAAGGAACCTGTAATGCAGAAAAAAATAAAAATCCCCAGTGGGCCAGAGTAAAAACACTCATTGATATTGATTGAAAAATCGACGGCATTTGTTCATGTTTTCCCTTCTCGCCAGATCTGTAATGTAAAATTGTACTATATGGAAATACACATTGAATCTGTAGGAATTGAACCATCTCTCTCTGTTTTGGAGCCAGGCAGGCTCACCACTTCACCGGGGAACCTACCACCTACCATATATACCAGCAGTATTTGTCTTTTATAATGTCTCTTCATAAGTAGCTTTTCAAGTTCCTTTTTAAGGAAAATTTTTACATGCCAACAAAATCATATCTCATCTTCATCCTCTTATACGTTGCCGGGGTCACAGGTCTCCACAAGTGCCACCCAAATCACACTGCACCATATTGTGAGCCTCCCTACAGTGGGTAGTGAGGGTGTCACACCTCAGTGCCAACCAACCTGGCAGCTGGTGGATTCAAACCTGAAGCTTTCTTTAAACTCTAGGCCAGTGGTTCTCAACTGGTGGGTCCCGCTCCAAAAGTGGGTCTCAGACTCGTTCTGAATGGGTCGTTAACAGCTGGTCAAAATTCAAAATTATGTGAGTCAGCTGTTGAGCATGTGTTTTATTTTAGAAAATCTCTTATTTTGAAAGGCAATTTTCAAAGTTTTTTTTTTTTTTTTCATGTTTAATTTATTTTCTTGGTTGAAAGCAAAGGAAAATGTGGGTACCAGAGTGAGACCAGTTGAGACCCACTGATCTAGGCCACCAACACAAGACTTTAATAATGATATATAACACATATCAGTGTTATTTGTTTCTTAATATGCATCTTTATCTCTAACTAGAGTTCCAAAAACAAAATATATTTCTTATTGAATAAGAAATTCTGCAAATGCGGTCGGCATACGGGGTTTTGTTTTTTTTTTTCTACATATTAATTATGGATTTAACAGATACTTTTGCTCATGGAGACTTAAAGAGGATTTACATAATCCGGCACGTGGATCCTACAGGGATCAAACCCAGGACTTTCTACTTATGAGGCAGTCGTGGTAAACACTACACTATGGAACCACAAAGGTACATTCCCAAACCGGGAAACAAACCCAGGCCTGGCCGCCTGGGTGAAAACCAGGAACCCTGACCGCTAGACCATATGGGAGTGTTGTGTTTGCTGTCAGACCACACGTGCGGAATTACAAACCAAAAACTGAGTTTTAAAGCCTTTTTGATGCAACTTTGTTTTTTTCTTGGAGGTTGGTTTGCTCTCTGTTCTGGATGAAGCCTGGGTGAGGTTTAAAGTCCCAGAGCAGAATGAAAGAATTTCACAGTGAAACAGTTTAACCAGGGGACAGCCCTGGTTAGAAAGCTGTCTGTTACCATTTGTGTGAATTATCAAACACCAGCAGGTTGGTGAAATCTGGGAGTTTCATTCAAGAGCTCCATAAACAGGCACTAAAAGAAACAGCGGCCCTGAAATAAAGACAACCGTGGTTCACTGAGAGTTTTTTATTTATTATTATTATTTTGACATCTCGGCTCTGCAGCACCGAGGTAGAAGCTGTACTGGGATTTGACTTCACAGGAAAAATCTGTTGCCCGCTGTTCTCTTTGTGAGAATTGTTGAGGACAAATCAGAAATCTCAAATATGGTTAACATCAACAATTAACCAGTGTCCGGCCGGTGTTCTCCCGACATGTGGGAACACCCAAAGATCCAACACATTCCCAGAAATGGCAAAATCCCATTACTCGGCTTGTTATTGGCCGCTTTCACACCATGCAGCATAGCAGCGAATCAGTCAGCCACAGCCAGGCTGACGGCTTCTCGGGGGAATAAGACTGGCTACTTGATTTTCTAAGGTGCTCGTCACACTCTCTCCTTCCTTTACCCTCCATTGTCCTCACTGCTCTGCTCTGCTCGCTCTATATTTCCCCCCCGCTCTGCCTTTCTTCACACCTCTCTGCCTCTATATCTTTTTTTGCTCATTCTCTTCCTCTGAGTGTTGCCCTTGGTTCTCTTCCGGAAAACCTTGTCCTGCCTCCCCCTGCCTCCCCGTCACCGCGCTCTCATCCCTTTCTCTGGACAACAGTGGACCTCATTTAGCAGTCTGTGCAGCACATCCACACCAAAGCTGCCAATTCACCTGCCTAGATTGCTGTATTCTCTGCCCTGTCTCCAAAACCCATTGCAATTACCATCCCTGCATAAGTAAACGCACCTGCAACACAGCCGGTGTCAAAAACACACCTCTCCCAAAGTGCTTTTTCTGCATGGCTTCTCCAGGAAAACGCAACTTTGTGCTACTGCGCCTGTTCAATCATCAGAGAGAAGAATGCATGTTGGGAAAAGAAAAAGAAAGCTGTTCTAACGTGGCCTTCTGGAAAACTTCTGCCTTTATATTACCAATTTTCACAACCAAATGTGTTTTGCTCAGAGCCCCTCCAGGCAGTTGCTGAACCGTCTGTGATTCCTCCTGAAATGTAATGTGAGTGAGGCCATCTAATGTCACATATTTGTTTCACCAGACGCATTTGGTGTTTCTCTGTCGGTGGGAGAGTGCTTATTTAATGCAAAATAAACCAGAGAAGTTCACAAAGAAGGTTAGGGATGGTCCGAATAGAAGTATTTCAGTTTTTATGAAATTCTATTGATTATGTCTTCAAATTGACAATTGCAAAGAAGCTGAGGGATGAGTGGAGCAGCGGAGAGAGTCACGATTGATTCTGTGCTCTGATTATTCTCGTTTGTGTTTACTGTCTTTTTTTTACTTTTTACTTGAATTTGTGGCTTAATTTCATGTGAAACTGCGTTTAATTTGTGCCCTTGTTTACTTTCGGAGCACTTAGCAAATTTGCATCTGTGAGAGAACAAAATAAATAAACTTAACTAACTACGCCTGAGTAAAATAACATCATCAAATCAGGAAAACGCATTCTTAATTAATGTGTTGATAAACAAACGGCCTATTTTACCGACTGGGGTCTAAAGCATTAAATAGGGAAAAATAAAAAACACTGAACCTTGACAAAAATGTTAGAATATGTGCTATACCAAGGCAATATATAATAATAATATTAATATATGTGTGTGTGTGTGTGTGTGTGTGTGTGTGTGTCTGTTTGGTTGTGTGTGTGTTCAATCCTGAAAATCATGATGATTCAATTAAATATAAACTGATTTTTCAATTAATCAATCAATTAATTTATCCATGTTTTGATAAAAAAACATTTTTTGATTGTCCAGAGCATATACAGTATATATACTGTATATATACACATAGATTTACATATAACTATATATAACTATATAAATATAGTTATATATAACTATATATAATATATATATGATGGTTGACGGTCCCACCCAAATCACATTGCTCCATAATTATCTGTATCTTTCAAGTGGCAATTTAATCCAAATTTTTACAGGCTAACTAACTATCTTATTTTTTTCCTCTTATCCATTGCTGGCAGTCTCCACGACTGCCACCTAAATCACTAGTGATGTCCGATATAACATTTACCGATACCGATATTAACCGATATTGCCCCAACACCTCATTCCCGATACCGATATGAACCTATACCAAGCCAATATCGATATAGAAAGCTAATTTTGCTCTAATTTGCTCTTCTCTGTTCTTTCCCGTATCTAACTCTTTTGCTCTTGTCTGTTCTTTGCCATATTTAACTCCGAGTTTTTGAGAGAGAGACAGTTGTTGATGCTACTGCTGCTGCTGCTGCTGCTGCTGTGTTGTTGACGTTTCGCTGAGTCCATTCCGTGTTTGTCTTTACTTCGCTGCATAAAAACGCCTTGTGGTAAAGTGTTAAAATTCTACCCTTCACCCTCACATGACCAGCTCCTTACAGTCTTTAAGAATTACAGTTTTCATTCCACAAAAAACCTCCAGACCACGAACATTTACTGTAGCTGTCCCTTTAAGATGACATCATTAATCACGTGCCGGTCAAAGTGTCAGTAGTACTGACTCGGTACCCCACGAGGAAGTCCAGCGTATTTGCTGAGACCACTGCATCGCAACGTCGGATTTTTGAATATCGCTGAAAAAAAACAATACCGATATGCTCCGATGCTAAAAAAAGGTTGCCGATATCTGGCGCGATGATATCGTTGGACCAATATATCGGCCTTCCCTACAAATCACACTGCTCCAAACTGTGAGCCTTTCTGTGAGTGATGAGACTATTGGACGCTACGTGGCTCAGGACAATGCTATGCTCAGAGCACCTCGGTGGCAACCTGGCAACTGATGGATTCAAACCTGTACCCTTCAGAACCCAAATCTGCTTCCTTAACAGCTGGGCCACCACTGCCATTATAGCAGAATCCAAGGAAACATCAGTGCACAGCTGGATGTAACCTTTGCTTCAGGCCAGTGGGGCAAAAAAATTAAAAACCTGAAGAACTGGTTCAGAGGATGGAAATAATTTACACCAGCCCACATTTCATTGACACCCAGCCAGCAGGAACTGTATGTTCTGTGTAGGTGATAGTTGCATTTCTTTGCAGCAGGTTGTGGTTTTAGAGTGGAAATGGTGGCTTTTTCAGTTCTGCTCATACATTTGTTTGGGTTTATTAGAACAACATTGAGTTCAATGTTTACATTTATAAATGGATTGTTGTAGACTTGGTAAGAGGTCGATCATAAGTCAGATTTATAAGTGTTTTTTTCTAAGTTTTTACAACCTTTTCGTAGATCGTAATCAAAGTTGTACAAGTCGACACAGTCACAGCTATTAATTCATCAGTGAGTTCATTGAGATCATATAAATCTTTTGTTAAACACTTAAAAACTCCAATTCAACTCTACACTCATGGAATAACAACATTTTTCTTATAGAAAACCCCGAAATAAACAAATATATTTACAATAAATTGCATTTACGACAATAACTTTGCAACCCTATGAGGCTCGCCCCCCACTTTGGGAACCACAGTGTCATGCCACCTTCTGTTGGCTGGATGAGACATTGCATTTTCTAACTTTGTTGAAGTTTTTCCAGTTTCTCGACAGACAATCACAGAGGCTTTTCTCTGCTATCAGAGCTGATCCATGAACCTGGTCTGCTCTGACACCATGGCTAACATCACAGAATCACAGAGAGCCGCTGAGCTGACCCACCACTGGCCCAAAGTCATGAAAGTCATGAAATAAATAATTAGACCACTCCTTCCTTTCTTCCCTTTTTTGCTCATTGTAATGCCTGGTACCAGTAAGTGGATATTACTTCAAAAATACAATGAACACAAAAACAAGTTTTTGGCAGCACAACGCCATAGATAATGACGCAAAAACCTAAGTGATTGTGGTTATTATCAAGAAAACCGTTGAAAATAGCTAGATCTCAGCTCTTAAACTAAACTTTTAGGAGCTTTTTTGTTATTATCATTAACACATCAACCTTTAGTGGCTCCAGGCATTAGAATAACCATGAAATGAAAGAAAACAGTGGGTTCATTTATTTTATTTTATTATTATTATTGTTTTATTAATCCCTCTGGAGTATCCTTCAGGAAATTACGCCTTGGCATTTTAACCCATCGCAGTAGTGAGCAGTGGGGCCGTGTGGGGAGACTAAGCACAGGGTACCTTGTGGCAGTAGAGGGATTTGAACTGGAGGCCCTGCGGACCCAAGTCCGCTTCCTTAACCATTAGGCCACCCTTTACCCCAAAGAGGCATTTGTTCATCTTCTAATCAGTTACTGCGTCTCAGGGGCAACAGTCTCCATGTCTGCAACCCAAATCACACTGCTCTAGTGTGATTTGGGTTAATTTTTTTCCATGACTGTTTATCACAAATGTTGCCAAGTCCAAGTTCACTTATGGTAGATACAAGTTCATCATGAAGTTTATATGTGATATGAAAAAAGGTATAAAGGTGAGTTTTAGGTCCAGATTTAGTACATTTCAGACATGGGGACTCGAGTCTGAGACTCGGATTCGAGTCGCACTTAAGTCGCACAAATAAAGACTTGTGACTTGACTTGAGACTTGCCCTGTAAGACTCGAGACTTGACTCGGACTTTGGTGTTATCACTCGCGAGTCGTAAATAAGGTCCATAAAAGGTTATTTATTTAAACGTCCAGCCGGACGTATGATTTAAGTAGAGGCTTTGCTTCAGAATTCCGCATTTATTGCGAAGTCTTACTCACAGAATTTGGTCACTGTCGGCCATAACCACGCTAATACATAGATACATACACAGATCTGCTGCATCTCTCTCACTCTCACACACTCCTGCTCCCCCGCCTACTTGCTCATGCATTCACCCAGACGAATTCACAGACCATGGAAAACAACAGAACTCTTTAAAAAATTAAACTAAAACTAAGTTCATGATTGTAGGCCGAAGGGGCTGCGAAAGAGAAAAAAAACTGACGCGCCTTCTCTCGTGCTCTCCTCGGGGAAACGTCTAGGGGAAAGACGCTCCGTAAGACCCTTTGTCGTACGCATTACTGTATGAGAACAAATAGTTATTTTCAGTTAGTAAAAGGACAAGACCACTTACGCAAATCAGTTCCTATGTGCCCTGTATTATTCACAAAATACCGTGTTCAAGCTTAAAGCTTTTGTGATGTTTCTTCACATTGCACATTCACAGTACATTGATTTGATCAACTTTGATGGTGTAGTGTACAATAGCATATTAAAGGCCTATAGTACAGAACAGTACATACTTTTAATCCAAAATAACACTGCAATGCAGTATTATCTCGGAGAGCGTCTAATATGAAAACTTTCAGCTATTTGTGACTTGAGACTTGACTTGGACTTGGGACGAAAGACTCGAGACTTGACTTGGACTCACGCATAAAGACTTTAGACTTGACTTGGATTTGGAAAAAGTCACTGGTGAACATCTCTGCTTGGATTAATTAAAATCTTAACAACCATATAGAATATTTTTCTTTTTGTAGTGCATTATTTTTACTTTGCAAAGCTAATGATCTATATAGAAAACATGCATTGAAATGGTTGGTTACAACTCACCAGGTAAAATCACAGTTTTACCTAGCATCAACAGGCTGTGTTGTACTGTGTTCACAACAACAGTTTTCCAACAATTTTGTCCATTCACAGTTGGGCCCACATTTGGCAGTGTGATGTGTGTTTAAGCTTAAAGCTTTAGTGATGTTTCTTCACGTTGCACATGCACAGTACATTGATTTGATCAACTTTGATGGTGTAGTGTACAATAGCATATTAAAGGCCTATAGTACAGAACAGTACATACTTTTAATCCAAAATAACACTGCAATGCAGTATTATCTCGGAGAGCGTCTAATATGAAAACTTTCAGCTATTTGTGACTTGAGACTTGACTTGGACTTGGGACGAAAGACTCGAGACTTCACTTGGATTTGGGACGAAAGACTCGATACTTGACTTGGACTCGCACAGAAAGACTCAAGACTTGACTTGGACTTGGAAAAAGTGACTTGTGAACATCTCTGGTAAATTTATATCAGAAGTCTAATTGTGCTAAAGTAATATCATGTCCTGACACCTGTGGACGTAAATACATATCTTCAGCCCACCGTGCAGCACAGATCATTAGACTGATTTCTTCAGACTCAGAGCTGTTTTCGACATATGGACACCGGTGAGACTGGAACACCATCTGTCCTATTATTTATAATGAAGTCTAATGTCACTGAAGTGAACTTAGTCACGTGTGTTTGTCACAGACTGTCAGTCGTTCTGATACCTGACAAACGTGTCACTCAGATCTCCTCCCTCTGTCCCTCTCCGGTGTGTGCTCTACCACAGAGGTCCGTTCCTTCTACAACAACAGTTCCAGTGATGGGAACTCACATAAGGCGAGTGCTGCTCTCCCATGGAAGCAGTAAAGCCACTCATCTGTGAGACTGGCTGTAACATTAGCTGATAAACACCGCTTGATGCAATGACAATCAGTCAGCAACACTAATTTGATCATTATTTACCTATTTACTTTCAATTTACTCACTCTCAACTGCTCTCTTTCTTTAAGGCTCACCACTGAGGCTAATGCACACACAGATGTGCAACATTGAACACCAAAGGAGCTGTTTTACTTCCACCACTGAGTACTGTTGTCTCAACATCATTTGGCAGTGATAGATTTGGACTACGACGACGAGGACGACCAGGATCTAAACCCTTATCACTACTGATATTATAAGACATTTTGTAACTTTGATTTCGTACTGGAAGATTTTCAACTGTGTTGCGTCTTTGTACATATTTTATTTTATTGTATTTTTATGCTCTGGTAACATTTATTGCACTGTCTGTCCGTCCAGGGAGTGGATCCCTCTCCTGTTGTTCTCCCCAAGGTTTCTGCTGGTTTTCTTTTCCCTGTTAAAAGTTTTTTTTTGTCCCTCGGTAGTTTTTCCTTACCCTGACTGAGAGTCTAAGGACAGAGGATGTTACCAACCCTATGAAGCCTTATGTGACAAATCTGATTCGGAAATATGGGCTATTTAAATAGAATTTGATTGATTGATTGATAGTTACACAGTGACTAATGCTCATACCTGGTTGGATACATTTAAAATAGAATATGCTGAGAGTTTTTTGACAGTTCTACCTGGTACTTTTAAAGCAAAGCCAAATATTTTTTTTTCAAAGTGCAACTACTGGAACTTTTAGCATGAATCAATTTAGGCTAGGTTCACACTGCGCCCTGAAACGACCCAAATCCGATTTGTTACTGACAATATGCAAACTGTATCCGATTTGTTATTTACAATATGAACGACACAGATCCGATATTTTCACATGCGACCCAGGTTACTTCGAGATGTGGTCCTAATTCTGATTCATATCCGTTATTTTCACATGCGACTGCAGTCTGAACGGCTGAGTCGCAAGGGAGACAAACAGCCCCCTGCCCTTGTAGACCCTCACACCGGCTGAGGAACAACTCCCAGACAAAAAACCCAGACAGGGAAAAAAGGAAGAAACCTCAGGGTGATCAACAGTGGAGGGGATCCTCACCCAGGACGGACAGGCGGGCACTAGGGAGAAAAACTAATTCTACTTATCAATTAGGGCTATTCTTAAAAGTCCTTGTAGAAATAATGCAGGTGAAGTCCAGGGTCAAGAAAGCAGGTCATAGGGTCCTCGAGAAGCTGGGCCAGGCTGTGGAGGCTAAGTCATGAGTCCAATCCACGGTGATTCTGGGGGGAGAACAGAGACTCCGGGGATATGAGGTTCCTTAGGTGATAGGGGAGATAAGACAGGAAATAAGGGAAAAAGTAAAGAAAAGAGAGAGAGGGAGAGAGAGAGGACAACAAGAGAAAAAATCTCCTCCAGTACCAGGTTGTTGACTGAGTTACGTCGCCACAGAAACCACATGGCGAGGCACCGTCTCATCTCCAAGCTTTACAACTTTGCATACTTGCTCCCGCTATTGTTAATGTATTACGTAGACGCGCTTATATCTGTCAATTTGCGCATGCGGGACACATTTGAGTGGTTTTCCGTTTCATATTGGAGATTGCATACAAGTCCAGAGGAGTGGGAAATGTGAACGACCTGAGAAAAAAAATCGTATTTCTGAACAAATCAGATATGGGTCGTTTCAGAGCGCAGTGTGAACCTAGCCTAAGTGTCAGGTCTGTCTGTCTCTGTCTCTGTCTCTTCTACTTTCCCTGCTGTTTATGGGTAATTATTATCAGCACAGTCACCTGTGTCTCTGTCGTTAGTCTCACTTGTGTCACCTGGTGTCCTCAGTATACAGTATATCCCCCTCTCCCTCACTCAGTTGCATGTTCTCTGGTGAGATCATAGATGTTTCTTGTTGTAAATACTCTGATGTTTGTAGTTCTGTCCATGCTTTGGCCAGTGTTTTTTTTTTGTTCTGTTAATTTTGTGATTAAAACCCAGAATCCTGCCAGTTCCACATCTGGGTCCTAACCTCTTCCACAACACGCCACGCCTCCAAGATTGCCTTGACATTTAGAAGTCTACGTCAGGCTCTCTCTGGGTCTAATATTAGATGAATGAGTGCACTAGTGAGTGAATGGCTTCTAAAAAAAAATCCTAAACCAAACCAAAAATCACTCCGACAAATCGGACGAGGCCTCAGTAATCAATGATGAGAATATTTCTGGTTCTGTTTTTGCGCCACAGTAAAACAGAATCAATTGACTTACCAGGTCAGATGAACACACGATGAGGCTGGTTGACTAAAAATTGTTCTAAACAGGATTAAAAGAGGAAAATAACTTGCTGAAAGAAGCGAGTTCTCCAGTCAACAATAAGTCAACAAGTTCTAAATGAGAGGTTATAATTTTTAAAAGGTCTTTTTATGTTATATCTGTTGCAGCACATGAGTTTTTGGATCATTCTAAACTTCTTTTTATCATAAATCAATCCATTTTGTTCAAAGGCACCTGTTTCTAATTCTGGAGCCCATTGATATGTCAAAAGTATTTAGTTAAGAATATATGTCAGAGTATGCCACACTTTAAAATCAAGCTGTTTTTCTTTTTTTTTTTGTTCTGTTAATTTTGTGATTAAAACCCAGAATCCTGCCAGTTCCACATCTGGGTCCTAACCTCTTCCACACCGCGCCACGCCTCCAAGATTGCCTTGACATTTAGAAGTCTACGTCAGGCTCTCTCTGGGTCTAATATTAGATGAATGAATGCACTAGTGAGTGAATGGCTTCTAAAAAAAAATCCTAAACCAAACCAAAAATCACTCCGACAAATCGGACGAGGCCTCAGTAATCAATGATGAGAATATTTCTGGTTCTGTTTTTGCGCCACAGTAAAACAGAATCAATTGACTTACCAGGTCAGATGAACACACGATGAGGCTGGTTGACTAAAAATTGTTCTAAACAGGATTAAAAGAGGAAAATAATTTGCTGAAAGAAGCGAGTTCTCCAGTCAACAATAAGTCAACAAGTTCTAAATGAGAGGTTATAATTTTTAAAAGGTCTTTTTATGTTATATCTGTTGCAGCACATGAGTTTTTGGATCATTCTAAACTTATTTTTATCATAAATCAATCCATTTTGTTCAAAGGCACCTGTTTCTAATTCTGGAGCCCATTGACATGTCAAAAGTATTTAGTTAAGAATATATGTCAGAGTATGCCACACTTTAAAATCAAGCTGTTTTTTATTTTATTATTTTGTCTTAGAACTTTTTGACTGTGGTACTTCACGCTAAGTGCGTAAACCGTTGGGCGTTTGGAGTGGGCACAAGTGGAGCACTCGGTTTATCTGGAGCCTGCTTTAAATGTTACTTATTTACATTGAAGTGCTGCACTGACTTTGTCACAAAAATGTGTTGATGAGATGAAATGAGGTGAACCATCAGTGGAGCAGACCTCCACTTTGGAAGTCCAGAAAAAAATATGGCTGGGAACAAGAAAAAATAACGTTACTATAGGTTGGAGTCTGAGTCACCCGAATCACACTGCACCACACTTTGAGTCTTCCTGGGGGTGGTGAGCCCACTGGAAGTAAAGACCGGCGAACACGGGGAGGATTTGGCGCGCACCGATTGCTCAGCGCCACATTCTCATCGTGTGCACGTAAATTTACGTGAGCCATTTGCAAAATTTCGATCGTGCTCTATTTTTCTCGGCGCGAGTGACCAAAGTCTCATCGTGTGCGGGCTACATGAGCACTTTTCTCACTGCAAATGATTTGTGCGCATGCGTTACAATGATGCAACAAGATGACAACCAGCAACGACTTATTGAATGAGACCATATTAGAAGACAAATTCGTGGATATTTGGCAAGACCATCGTTGTCTGTTTAATATTCGTCTTGGCGATTTTAAAGATAACAACAAGAGGGAAGTGGCGATAAAAGAAATTGCTAAGAAATTGGCGCAAACTGGTAAGAATTGTAACTTATCACGTGACCTGGGAAATCAGCTGACTTACTAGTGAGACGTGAGCAGAATTCTCATTGTGTGTGGGTTGTACTATCAGCCCGCGCGGATGGCGCGGTGGTGGCAACCTGGCAGATGGTGGATTTGAACCCAAAGCCTTGCAGATTCTGCTTTCCTAACCACTAGGCCACCACTGCCACCCTGTGTTTAATACAATGGGGGAAAAAAACGATCCTTGTTTTCTTCAATTTCTTCTTCATTCCATTGCCTGGTTCCACTAATGGTATATGTTGCCTGAAGTAGAAAGTCACGAAAAAGTCAGAGCTTCATTATAATAAGGTTCACTGTTCTACACACATTGCATTGAGCTGACTTTGGAAAAGTGAATTATTCAGTCCATCCATCCATCATGAGGAAAATGTCAGCTGAACCTGAACAGGGCAGCTGTAAAAGGCGGGGCTGAAGCACCGCAGGTTTCCAGACCATTTTAGGACAAACAAACAGAGACACAGGAGCATTCCGTGTCCCACACTCAGGTTAATAGGGAGTACAATAAAACTAACAGCCAGCCTGTTCTCTGGACTGTGTGAGGACGCCACGCTGCACCCAGAGACAAATCAAGTGCACGGCGACAAAATGCTCCCCACAGATGCCAGGGTTAATTACAGAGGCGAGACATCTTAATTTCTCAGTTTTTTTTCATTAGCCCAATTTTCTTAATCTAAATTGGATTGTTTGAATGTTGGGAATAGATTAGTTCTTATCCGTGCATTTCAGATTTTAAGATGTCCTTGTTGATTAGGAGGAAACTTTTTTTCTGCCGGCAGTCCTTGTCCAGAAAAACACAGACTTTTATCACGTACGCAAACTTGGAACTGAAAAAGAGGCATAAATCGTAACAATAAAAACACTTGATATTCAGGTCTATTGTGTTTGTTGACTGACAGCATCTTCAGGTTGCTACAGAATTACAATCAGGAACCCTAATGTGTGGGGCGTGAAAAAGAGAAGCAGGAAAAAAAAAAGACAACTCTTTGTCATTGTGAGCCACACAACACTACACAACTTTTTGTTCTCAGTTTAGAAGAAGACAAACCCCACATTAGACATTCTGAAGAGTTAACACAAAGATTCAAGGTTGACCTACAATTAAAGTTCGCCCAGTGCCTTTTATGTGTGACCTTGGATGGTGCAGAGTCAGCAAAAAATGAGGGAACAGATTAGGTTTGCCTGCACGTGTGTCCAACTCAAGGCTCGTGGGCCAAATGTTGCCCACCTGGTCATCATGTGTGGCCTACGAGAACTCAGCCTTGCCCTATGAAAAAGAGATGCTGATTTGTTTTACTTTTTTTATGACACAGCAATGTAACTTCACAACTTTTTTTTTTTTTCAGAAAAAAAAAAATACAAAAAATCAGTTTCCCATAGATTCTGTGTAATACAACACTGAGCCAGAAGGAGACTGTGGACATGGGTTGTGACAACTATAGGATTTACCATAAAATGTGGAGAACAAATCTATGAAATATTATTAGAACCTCAACTTTCACATTAAGGCCACAAAATATCGTTCCACGGGCCACAAATGGTCCACAGGCCGCATGTTTGGGACCCCTTATCTAGAGTAAGTGGGCTTGGAGTGACATATGTGATATACAGTCATTAGCAAATTATTTAGATCAGCCTAATTTGGGTAGCAGTGGTTGTCTAGGTGTTGACTAGGGTCCAGGTTCGAATCCCCCAACTGCCAGGTAACCACTGAGGCATCAAAGGTGACTATGGTTCATTTTGGAGATGGGTTAAACATCAAGGTGACATTTGGTTTGTCCAATGTCAAAATAACATGTGTTACTGGCTATAACAGCCCTGGTAAGAAGCGTCCACATGACATGACATGTGATAGAAATCACATAATAGAGTCTTTCACAAATAGAGTCTTTCTCGACTGTCTGTCCTAGAACCACACTGAACTTCTCAGTGTTTGCCTGGAAACTGTACAAACAGTCCAAGGTGACGGTCATTAAGACACTGAAGACTGGAAATGACTGCACAGTCAATAGTCTGTCCAGATAATGACACCCCTGACCCAGGAGGACAGTGTCCTCAACCTGGGATAAAAATTACATTGTTCATATATAGTGTCTTCAAATGTCAACAATGGAATCGGTTCATAAAACATTCAGCTTATTTATCACTGTCACATTTTATCTCTATCTCTACGTCAATGCATATGAAAATAAGATACATTTACAGACACTTGGTTTATTATTTCTTTAAATAGTTAGAAAAAAATAGAAACATGACATGAAATGATGTGTTAACAGATAATCTTGGTCCATCCGTTCATCCATCTTCATCCATCTTCATCCAGCCGTCCATCACCACCATCCAAATATCACTGCACTGTGCCAGCCCCACTTGAACCTTCATGCAGGTGGTGAAGTCGTCAACCCGCTAAAAGTCTCACCCAGGAGGACAACCCTGCAGTTCAGGACCAATGACATTGCCTCTGGGCCTCTGAGTGCATCAGTCCTCTAATGTTTTAATGTTTTAATGAAATATTTACCATCACGGTCACATTAGTCTGAGAGCCAGAGTTATTAAAAGATGGCTGTGGATGAGGGACGTAGTAGAGCAGACCTGGACAAACCTTTTCACTCCGGGCCACAATACAGGGGCCGAGTCAAGAGCAAAATGAGGTGTGCGTATTCTGAGAAGAACACAAAAGTACAAACGCGTAAACACGGATCCGCGGGCGTATTCTGAGAAGAGCACACAAACAACGCTTCACACGTCAATATACATTTGTGAATTCTTCCAAATACATTTGTGAATTGTGGTACGCGCACGCAAATCGTGCTTTTACTTTGTGAAACTACGTGCACGCTAATTTGTATTTTTGAGACTCATTTTACGCCGACCAGATTTGTGAGCATAATTTTCTACGTCACTCTGTCACCAGTCAATCAGAAGTTTCACTCGTCGGCAGCCAATCACACAGCAGTGTCCCCATAAGGGTCTGTCTGTGACGTCACTAAACTGCGCCCAAGAACCAAGTTCAAGTCCTACAAGTCCTACAAGTCCTTCAAGTTCAAGTCCAAGTGCGCGTAGTTTCACAAAGTAAAAGCACGAATTGCGTGCTCGTACCACAATTCACAAACGTATTTGGAAGAATTCACAAATGTATATTGACATGTGAACCATTGTTTGTGTGCTCTTCTCAGAATACGCTATTCTGGTTCCATAAAAATAAGACTTTTCAAATAACCTTGATGGCATCATCTACTGGGGAAATGCGGGCATTGCAGCGAAAAAGCCGAAAGGAAATGAAAAGCAAACTCCTTGTCATTGTGACACTGTGATTCACAACGAAATGTGAAACCCGTATTCAACCCATCACCAAAGTGAACAGTGGGCAGTGGACAGCTTTGAGCGCCTGGGGACCAGTACCATGCTCAGTGGACTTGGCTGTAGAGGGATTCGACCCTGGTCCTTGCAGACCCAAAGTCCGCTTCCTTAACCACTAGGCCACTGCCTGAAATATAAGTATAATATAAATTAAGTATTTATTCTGGACAAGCTCAATGGGCCACCTCTGGCCCACGGGCCTTAGTTTGCCCATGCTTGTCCAAATAGAATCAAGGTTGACAATGAATTCTCCTTTCAGCAAATCAACATTTTCCATCTTTCCCTGTCCTCTGTATCTTCTACTCCAACTCCAACTACCTCCATGTCCTCCCTCACTGCATCCATCAATCTCTTGGTCACCTACCTGGTAGCTCCATCTCCATCATTCTAGTGATTATGGAAACCATAGACTCCAATGTCGTCCAACTATGGCATCTTGAAACTTGATCCAAGAGTCAATAATCTAGTCTGACCACTAGGCCTTTATTCTGCTGGTTTTAGCTTCACGATGGCGAGTGAGGTATTAACAGCAAATAGTACTGACTTCCTGTTTAGCCTGGACACATCATTTGAAATCAAATAGGTTCTTCAGCCAGACGACCTTTATTTCAGGCCCCTCTTCTACTCAAGTGAAACAGATAGGAAGAATATGTGGAAGCGAAAACCAATTCCAGCTCCCACCAGAAGGAGGACGGCGTTCAGGCTGGACACCACTCTGTCTCAACACCTCACTCCCTTTCATCCTTAGTAGAACTGTAAAAATCAGGTGTAGTTACTCGCAGATTTACTTAATCACCACAACTATTTGACAGTAAACCAAGAACACTTCTACTCTTGGAGTTGCAGCATCATCTCATGAACGTTTAACAAACCCAGATGCCATTGATTTTATTCATTCTGTAATTAATTTAACAGTAAACACAAGTGAACTAAATCCAAATAAGACATTTTTACACATTTTTACAAATTCTGTAGTTTCTTTCTGTTTTTCTAAAACAAAGGAATTCAAACATAGTTTTATTCATATTTTTACTGATTATTTGTAGCACATTTTGCCACATTATTGCTCCCAAATTAGACTCTTATCATCAATTGTTATTAATCATGTCCTTTTTTGTCTTTATTATAAGACAAGTGATCTCCCTCTAGGATGGTTCAACACCTGGAGGTGGAATTTTCCTCCAATTATGTATTTGGAATTAAGAGGACACTTAGAATCGATTAAAAAGACATGGAAGAAGAGCGATATTCACCTGTGGACAGTTTGGATCAGCAGGGGACACAGAAATATCCAAAGGGAGGGGATGAAGGTGGGGGAACTGAGTAGTAGAACTGGGTGACACGTCGCTCTGAGTACACTTGATAAAAGTCTGTTTGTGTACCAGGCTGATTTTCCACTGTTTTCCCAGACTCGTGGCTGCAGGCGAGTATGTTGAAAAATACATAAGTAGTTGCAGTGATGGTACAGGTGAGGAAAATGGCCTGTTCACTGTTACCTTGGAAACCAGCTTTGGTCTGAGGTGTCAGTTTTCTCTCTTGCTAAATAACCAAAAAAAAAAGGTGAAAGGAAGAAAAACAATCAGAGCAACAATACTCTGTACTTTTTGATTTTTCACAGAACCAGAACATTATAACAATATAAGGTAATTCCCCACAGTGTTCACATAATACTCACCCAAACACTAGTGATTTGCCTTGTTATAAACTTTTGATGACTGTGATCTCTTCTGCTGCTGCTTCTCCTCCTCTCACTTCACTGGTAACAGGAAAGGAAAAGTGTTCATTTTCTCTTGTTATTCTTCTCTATTGACAAAATGGTTCTGAAGTGGACAGTGCTATTGTCTGCTGTCTTGTGCTCGCTCGCTGAAGCCCCGGCAGGAGAGATTACTACTCCACCGCACTGCATGGATCACAGGTAGTGTGTGTGCTTTGTGTCTTATTTGAAAGGAGAGAGAGTGAAATCAGAGAGACGGCCTGTGTCCATTTTAGAAAGTAAATGGAAACGTGGAAAAGCAAAGATAGTATTTTGGTAAAAAAAATTCTGTCTGCTTCTTTTTTATCCTGAATGTGACGTCGTTGATGGAACATTTGGTCTGTAAAAACAGTTTGACCGGACTTTTAGCCCTTTTGGTTATAAAAAAAAAAAAAAAAAATCGGCAACATTTCCTGAGGTTAAAACTACTTCAACTCTTAACAATCAAAACTACCATCAATCTGAGTTTGTCAACACGGATACATTAGAATCGAAGTCATAGTACAGTGTTAATAGAGCATAGAGCTGTGGAAAACGGAGCGACGTTTGTTCTCTAATATGCCAGCCAGCCATATTGTCAACACAGCCGGCCAACAGTAATTGACTATTGGCTCAGACAAGTTTGTCCTGACATCTATTTCTTGTTTGCAGTCGACAGTCACCACTCTCCAAGCCTTAATTTATCACTCGTTCTTGTGGAAAAGGTCACATGATTAGATCCCGAGGAAACAATATTGTTCTACCAGAGCGTAAAGCTCACAAACTAGAACGATGCAAGTGCACTTCAAGGGCCACTTGCTGGGAAAGATGGGGAAAGATTTTTTTTTTTATACACATGCTGTGGTGGCCTAGAGGTTAAGGAAGTGGCCTTGGGTCCACAAGGCTTCAGGTTTGAAACCACCAGTTCCCAACAAGGTAGCAAGGCTCAAAGGTGTGGTGCCAGCTGCCCCTGGTAACCCCGCAACGGACAACCCGATGATGATGAGATGAGGATGTTATTTATTCATTCATCTTCATCCACCTATACGTTACCAAGTTGCATGGGCAGCAGTCTCCACAACTGCCACCCAAATCACACTGCACCATACTGTCAGTTTTTCTGAGGAGTCCCCTTCATTAACCTCAAGGCCACCACTGTCTTATTTGTAACAACAGACAGACAGATAGATAGATAGACAGACAGATAGATAGATAGACAGACAGACAGACAGACAGACAGACAGACAGACAGACAGACAGACAGATAGACAGACAGATAGACAGACAGACAGACAGACAGACAGACAGACAGATAGATAGACAGACAGACAGATAACTTTATTAACACAATCCAAGAAAGACAGAGGTGATCCACGGCCAGCAGAATAAAAAACAACCAGTGTGGCTGTCCCACCCTCTACTGACATGAATCCACGATACCTTCAAAAAGTTCAAGGCTGACAAGCAGACAAATTAGGGACTGAGCGAACTGCAGTTCACCGTCAGAGATGTGACACAGTATATCATCATGAACCCACAATTGTACAAACACGTCATTGGTAGACAGACAGACAGACAGAGACAGATAGACAGGATAGATAGATATTTTCCTTGACCTCAGATAACAATGCTCTCAGTCTGTTTGGACGGGCATGATGACATCTTTAAAAACCTTTAAAGACCGCTCCATCCTTGTTTTTTAATGACAGCCAGGATTGGTTGCATGAGTCCGAAGGGATTCCACGAAGGATGAGAGTCAAAGAAGATCAAACCAATCCATCTGTCAAAGACGCCACTCTTCATGAAGAACGGCGATATAAAGCTTTTAATGACCGTGACGTTTGCAGCAGCAGCAGCAGCAATGTGACACTGCAAACATTTCAATCTCCTGCCCAAAGTTGTCAGTGGCTGCCATTGAATACCAGCCAAATGCTACTGAACCAACAGATGGTATACGTCCTTCCCAAGCACTGCCTAATTGGAATGTTCATATCATTTTCAATACGCCTTGACTTCAGCCTCATTTCCCTGTTGCTAATGGCTTTTCGGCGTTTGCGTGCTTATCAGATTGGACGTCACAGCTCCACCGGTTGGCAGATACGTCAAACTCATTGAGGGGTAAACAGAATCGGCGTTTCATCTCTGATCTGTGACTCCCGTCCCTGGTGAGAGCGGTGACTGACTGAGTGGCCGTAAAGCCAATGTCATCAGTGCTGAGCACAACCTCCATGACTCCTGCTCCCGTAACACTCCGGGCTCCAAGACCTCAGCTGTGTCTGCGTTTCCCCTCTTATGCTGTCCATCTGTGTGTGGGACCACCGCGGCTCTTCAGTCCTTTACCTGGCTTTCCCTCATTTACACTTTCCCTAATCATTAGAGTCAAATCCAAATTAAAAAGACCGAGCACTTCCAGACTTCTCTGTGATTAACGCAAGGGAGGTATTATAATACTCCTAGACAGGTCTATTTAAACCCAAAAGGAAGTGACAGAACCAAGAACCAGTCCTGAGTCAAGGATCTCATCTTTCCTTTTCAAACAACCTTCTGTGAAACATTAAGCTCCTCCTCAGCCTTTCGGCGCAGTGTATAACGGGTGAAAAAAAAGGTAAGTGCAGAAGGATTATGGAAAAGACACTTCAGCCTGATGTGGCGCCAGGCTTATCATGTATGTCAGAAAAGACAAAGCTCCCGGATCCGGATAAAACCTGGCATAGATCATATGGTACTGACTGGATTTTCATGAAAATGTGTTTTACATCTGGGGACCTCCAAAAATTGGCAAATATATCATGTGTAATTATATATTATATATGGAGTATATTGTATATAATTATGCCAATGTATAATTGGTATATATAATGTCTTATATTTAAATACATTAAATAATACAAATATATCTTAACAAAAGAAATATGAATATATATAAACATAATATAAATAAGTAAAATCTATTCATCCACCCATTTACATCCGCTTCTCCTTAACTGGGTTGCAGGGACAGCAGTCTCCACAAATGCCACCCAAATCACACTGCACCGTATTGTACCTTCATGCAGGCGGCGAGCCCACTGAAACTCAACCGTCCTAATTGGGATTCAAACCTTCCCTGGATGTGAACCCTGGAGTTTCACACCAAAGTCTCTGGGCCAAGGTAAAGGCCTATTAATAAAATATAAATGTATTTATAAATTATTTTTTATTCATAAAAATGTATTTCTGCAAACTTCTGAAAATGAGTTAATGTATACGAAACATAAAAATAATATTAATATAAAATTACAAGTATTATTCAGATGTAAAATATTGCAATTATACATAAAAATATATCATTAGTTATAATACATTTACAAACTACTTATGAATAATTCTACGTATAACAGAAATACATTTAACAAATGAATCTCAATCTGAATTTTGAGTTCAATCCCTTTTGTTCAAACTCCTTTTTCTCAGCTTTCTCGGCTGCGACGTGATTCAAAAGCTTCCAATTACATCCTTCACACCCAACAAAAAACCCCTGCATCATTAGTATGTGGCGACATGGTTCACATTTGAAGTACTCACTGCTGCTCATTAGGCTCTCGGATTAATTACTCACCTGCAGGCCTGGGTCTGACTGTGGCCAATGTTCTAACCTTCTGCAGCAGTGGAATCATGTTCACCTCATCTCTCTGCTCCGACCGTCCGTCTGCCTGTGCTGGGTCACAATTGCAATCTATCAATGACCGGACCAAGGAGGAAACTTTTGACTAATTTTAACAAATACAAACAGATAATAAATACTATTTTATTATTTTTTCCCCCTGTACCTCTGCAGCAGAGTTTTCCTGGTAATTGTATTCAATAACTGAAATGCTTTAATGAGAAACTTTATGTTTCTCATTATGTTTTCTGATATGTGCCTCTGAGGGGATCAATAACAAATTCAGCAAATTGGTGAAAAGCAACCGTCAGACTGTGTCAATAATGAAAGGGTTTACAGTATGAAGCCAGAAGCTAACTTCGGACTGGAATTATTTAGTCGTATTAAAAATGTAAAGGTTTCAATGTTTAATGGTTAGTTCTAAGAGCACTGATGAAGCTGGAACTGCGTGAAAGTCTAAACAAATACAGTCAGTTGTAGGAGTCTTATTTTGAAATTGTTTCTGTCATGCAGAAATTGATTGCTAGGGAGGAACACGACTGAGTCCAAGGTGGGAAAGCAACAAAGTATGGGAATTGTAAAATTCATCCAGTCATTAATGTTCATCCTCTTATCCATTACCTGGTCTCAGGGGCAGCTCCGTCAGTGGTCTCCACCCCTGCTACACAAATCACACTGCTACTTTTTGTGTACGATGAGCCCAAGGGAAGTTATGTGGGTCGGGACTGTGCTATGCTCAGAGCAACTCAGTGGCAACCTGGCAGTAGTGAGGCCTCCTGAAGCGTTTCGATACATTGCAAAACTGTATCGATACTGTGTTGAAACTGTGTCACTGAATACTGACACCTGCTGGACCTTATAAATAGACTAAACAGACTCAACTGACACTCCTTTGATGTCCTAATATACACAATAATGTATTTTATTTATTTAATACTTAATATTTTCAGGTACAATCATTGAATAACATGAACATAAATCATAACGTGAAAATGAAAGTGAACGTGTTGTGTATAAGGATGCTTGTGGACTGTTTTTATTATTTAAAAAATGTTTCTCCTATATCTTGAAGTTTTGTTTTTTTAATTATCATTACTTGGCCAATTGCAGAAAACACCCGCTCACACAGGACACAGATGCAGCTGGGATACAGAGAAATTGGAAGGACAACTGGTAAAGTTTGACAAACAACGAGGATATATATTTATTTTCCGATATGAGATCAAAATGGCAGAAACCTTTCTTTTTCTGTCAGTTCGAGGTAGTTCCTGTATCGGTCACGTGACTTTTTAAAGCGACATGCTCGACGCATGCGTTGACGCGTCAGTGTTGCCTGACCCGTCACTTATTGGTCACATGACTTTCTAAAAGCGGTACGCGCACCGACACAGTGTTTTACTGCACGAGCTCGACGCGTGTGCCGATGCGTCAGTGTTAGCGGACCCATCACTACCTGCCAGTTGGTGAATTCTAACCTGAAGTCCACTTCCTTAAAAGATAGGACACCACTGCCACCCATCAAATTAATATATAACCTGATCACAGGTCAGTTGTGGCTTAATTACAGCTTGTACTGCAACATTCCTAAAAGTGGTATATTTGATTTCCTCTCTTTTTTTCTGTCTTATAAAGTAAATATACTGACTCACCAGGATGTCTCCACTCAGCAGCTCTGTCAGTCAGCTCTGCAACCATAGACTCAGTGACGCTGATCTGACGTAGGCTCATCGTCTGACCTGAATCTGAAGCTTCAGCTTATTCTGCTTATGGCCTTGAAGAGGTTTGTTTTGAGCTCTTCGGAGATTTGGTTCAACCAAAAATTCTTTTCTATTGGAAGGAAAAGAAGGAAAGCAAACTCCTTGTTATTGTGACATTGCTTTGACAGTCCGGGGAGCAGTGAGTGAGGACGGTGCCATGCTCAGTGGACAAATCCACCAACTGCCATGGCAACATGGAACCTGAACCCTCCGGACCCCAGTCTGGTTCCTTAACCACTAGGCCACCGCTGCCCCATATAATATACCAGGGGTATTCAACTAAAACGCCAAGAGGTCCAGTCAGAAAAAATGTATTCAAATAAAGGTCCGGAACATCATGTCCAACTTGCCAGAGTGTTATGTATACTATAATATTATATAATATAATATATGTGTTGTAGTAGTATTAACATCTTCAAATAAAGCTCTTAACTTAAGAGAAATAATGATGTAGCAACAGCTTCTACCATTTTTCTTTAACACACTTTGTCAGAACAATCTCAACCACTTTAACAATACAAATCATAACAAATCAACAATTAACAATTAAACACTTTCAGTTCCTCTGAACCCACTTCCCTTGTCTCCCTTGACTCTCTCTCCGAGAGAATGTCGAGAGTTGATTGGCTAAAAAGCACCACGTGGGATAATTTAAACTGTACACGATTGGTCAGTTTATTTCCTGATACCGGCGCAGCTTTTCCTGTATTTACAATTGTGTTGGTCGTAAACACTGAGCACGTGCACCTTAAAACTATCCCGTTAAATTCATCTGCCGTGTAATTAGATTATAGATCCAGGTCCGTACAGGATTACCTCTTGGTCCGGACCCGGACCGTGGTCCGCCAGTTAGTGACCTCTGTGATATACCCTTATTGCAGTGGTTCTTAACCTTTTTGGAGCTACCAAACCTCACCAGCTTCATATACAAATTCACCGAACCCTACTTTAGTAGAGTGAGTCATTGTGTCTTGACCTCCGCGGCAGAGGCTCCGCCGGACCTCAGAGACCGACTCACCGAACCCCTAGGGTTCGATCAAACCCAGGGTAAGAACCACCGCCTTAGTGATACCAAGGATTAATATGAACAAGAAAAAAATATTGAAAAGACGGGACGGTGCCATACTCAGAGCACCTTAATGGTAACCCTTCGAACCCCTTCGAACCGGAAACCCTTCGAACCCAACCATTTACGTGCGTCTCTTTTGTCAAGTGGAGAAGGAAGTGGTCTAGAGAAGAGCAACTAAAAGTCTTACCAGAAGCCAATGAAGTTCTGCAATCAAAGAAAGTATCGTCTTTCAACTCCAAGAAGAAACTCCAGTTTCTAAAACTTAACTCTTTGGATATTCTGACCTGGATGAATGGGAATCTTCTCCCAGTAACACAGTCTAAGGATCAATTAACACCAGTGACAGTGAGAGTTCCCTTTTTCTTCTTTTTTTCATCAAACACTGTCCGACCAAAGCCTTTATGATCTGAAGGACATACTCCTCTCCTACAACATTTATGGTCCTTCCCCCAACTGGATCATCTGGTGGGGGTTGGAGGAGTCATTACACTCCAGAGTAATGAAGGAATCTGTGTTAATGTCCTTTAGTCGAAGCGTTACATTTCACCTCTTCCTCCTCTGGGAATTTCCTCTGGCTCATCAGCAAAGCCACTTATTTCTATTCCACATCCTAATGGTCTTTTTTTTTTTTAATCTATATATACATCCTTTCCATCAGCGTCTGTTGTCACAGTGCATTTTCTTCAGCGCCATCAGGTCCATTACATGTTGATCATGGCATTTTAATGCACCATCTGCACTCAGATGAAGGGATTTCACTCTGTCTGCCTCTGAAAGGTAATTCTTGATGTGGCTCTGATGAGCGGTAGATGATCCACGTGGACCGTCGTCTCCAGGACCAAACAAAGGGTTGGTTCAGCCATGCTCGCAGCTTTTGAGAAGATCGCCGTCTAACGGCCGCCGTGTCACTCGCCCGCCTCTGCTCCTGAGTGCACAAGGCCAATGTTTATCATGGCTACCATCATAATTCTGAGTAATCACCTGGGTACTCCATTTTTATGTTGCCTAATAAAAGCTCAAATGGGATAATATCTAGTTATTGGGTGGGGTGAGTATAACACCGTCACCCCCACAATCAGGCAGAACAAACTATGGGTGGAACGGGGGGCAGAAGTGACACGATGGAAATGGGGGAAAAAAAAAAAAAAAGTTAATATTTGCTCCGTCTGATTCCTGAGGCTCCTGCGCAGCACGGCTGCAGATTGATAAACGAGAGGCAGCTGTTGATTTAGCACCGTGTGTGCGAACCATTAACTATTCATACATCACATATTCATGCACAATCCTGCACATATTCGCTCCTTGCGGGGACAGGAAAACAGTACCTGCCTACGAGCGGTGGAATTTGACATGTGTTGTGCAAATAACCCGCCGCCGTCGTCGTGCGTTGAGTGATTTACTGAATATCTGATGCGGAAGTTAATATCATTCCCGGTTGTGTCTCTTTTTGTTTGTGAATAGTCAGTGAGGGGGGAAAATACCCGTGTGATACTGTTTTAATTTCTAGGAATAATGAGCTAGCATTTATAATTGACCTCAGATCGTATTGATAAGTGGCGGCCGGTTTTAAATCCTCATCCTGGTCTCGTGTTGGCATCTCAGCCGGCGTGATAACGTTGATTAAATGCGGGGCGTATGTATGAATCAGATATCCGTGCGGCCAAGAGAGACTAAAATAATGAACTGACTGCAGCATCAATTAGCAACAACCACGAGACAGAAGCAGATAATGCTTTGCAATGCAATCGGAAAAAGTCGAGCCAAACGAATGGGAACTCAGCTCAGGGCCTCAGGATGTGCTCTGACTCTCAAAGCAGCACAACTGACTGTAACGTCGTCCCTACAGGTACTGGGTCTGTGCCATGATGGATTTTCCCAAATGGTTGATTCCCTAATGGGAATTTCTGTGGAGAACTGTCAGTGGTTAGTGATCAGGACAGGAGAAACAAAAGAAAGGAAGGAAGGGAAAGGCAGGGAAGAAAAGTCCTTGTGTCATTGTGATCCACACCACTGCACACACTGAAATGTGACCTCTGTATCTAACCAGTCACCAAAGTGGACAGTGGTCAGCTATGAGTGACCGGGGTGCAATTTGTGGGGGTGGTGCCATTGTCAGTGGACCTAAGTGGCAACCTGGCAGTTGGTGGATTCGAACCTGGAGACCAAAGTCTGCTTCCTTAACTACTAGGCCACTACTGCCCCTAGTGGAACTGTATGACTTTACAGTAAATCACTTTAGTTCAGGGGTGGGCAAACTTTTTGACCTGCGGGCCACAATTTCTCCTAAAATTGGACACGGGGCCGAGTCAAGAGCAGAGAGATGGAGCGTTCGTGTAAGCTAAGATAAATGGCAAGTAAAAGTCATGTATCAAACCCAAAATACTACATTTCTAATAGCCTTTATAATGTAATCTACTGGGGAAACGCAGGCATTGTAGGGAAAAGTCGGAAGTTTAATTATAAAAAAAATAAATTATTTAATTTGGACAGGGATGGCGGGCCGCATTAAAAGGCTCAACGGGCCGCATGTGGCCCCCGGGCCTTAGTTTGCCCACCCCTGCTTTAGTTAAAAGACATTTACAAATAACACACAACTTCACTGAACGTTGTGAGGAATTTTCAACACAAATCTCAGTTCTGAACCAGCAGTGAAAGAATAAATAGATTACATTCAGAAACCAAAAGTTTTCAAAACTTTTTTTTTTGGAGTGGGGGCAGAGAGGAGTGGCAAAGTTTCCTTGACACGTAGAAAGTTTCAGGTTTCTCTGTTTCTCCAGCAGATGTTCTACAGCACCGGGGACTTAAATTGGAGTCTGTACGTATTTGTCACCGAGGCTTCACTGTCTCTGTTGACGTATATATCTGATAATGTCACATTGCTGATCCGCCCGCAGCAAATTGTACAATAACTATGGTCCAGACTCCTGATATTTCACTTCTCCTGTAGTGACTTAAAACATATATTTCAAGTATAGCATTTCCCAAAAGTGGGAATACTAATACTGCAGTATTTTATTTTAATTATTTCTGATCCAGGATGAGGCTGGGGGCAGCAGCCTTTCCCAGTGCAAATCTGTTTATCTTTCTGTCTGTCTCTCTGTCTGTCTGCCTCTCTATAGATGTCAGTATATATGTGTGTGTGTGTGTGTGTGTGTGTGTGTGTGTGTGTGCGAGATAGATAGTCAGAGAGATAGACAAAAAGATAGAGAGATGGATGGAATGGATAGAGACAGACAGACAGACAGACAGACAGACAGACAGACAGACAGACAGACAGGCAGGCAGATATATAGGCAGACAGACAGGCAGGCAGACAAACAGACAGACAGGCTGACAGGCAGGCAGATATATAGGCAGACAGACAGACATATAGGCAGACAGACAGATAGGCAGGCAGACAGGCAGACAGACAGACAGATAGACAGATAGATAGATAGATAGGCAGGCAGAGAGACAGACAGACAGACATAAAGACAGATAGATAGATAAGATCAGATCCTTATTTAAGAAATTTAGAAAACTTAATAAAGAGTAAAGTAAAGTAAAGAGCAGAGTAAATTCTTAATAAACTTCATATTTAAAAAACAATAAAAGTTTATCTTCAGGCATCATTCACCAAAGTGGTTTCAATGTGGTTAATATATTTCTAACAGATCCACTAGATCATCTTTCTAGACTCTGCGATCAAGTAGCTGTGATTTTCCCAGACATCATTACCTCAGTTTTATCGATATCTACCTGTGAGTTTCAGTTCGGGATTGATGAACTTTTCTCCAAAGATCTGGTGTTAAGGTAGAAAAAAAGGTTAGATGATTAGAAGATACATCAGTGCAGTAAATCATCCTGTAAAAAAGATGAAATCCTCGTCTCCTTTTCCCAATCTCAATCCTCTTTAGAAGACCATTCCAGACACAATAAAGCTTCTTTTCTGATGGAGGGATCACATCCATTTTATCTCCCAGTGCTGCTGCTGCTGCTGCTACTGCTGCAACCCCGCAGTTACCAACAAAAGTTATTTTCTCTTTGGGCTTGAAACTACTTCTGTTCAATATAATATCCAATTAACTAACTCTCAGGCTCCTCTGTGCGCTCTCTGATCCCTGTGCAGTTAATGAAGAGACGGTGCCTACAGGCAGACTGCAATGTTGGCTCTCTGGCTCTGATGTTGACTAAGATTAACAGCAGATTTGTTTTTGCACCATTGCAGGGATGCATTGCCAGAAGTATCAGCAAAAAAATCCTTCGCTTCATTAGGGAGGCAGTTGTGGATAATAGAGGTCGTGCGACGGGACAGTCACCCTGTCCCCGTCCTGGTCACCGTCACCCGGACGACTGGAGACTGACTGTGATACGAGAGAGTGGTTTAAGCGTGTGCGTGCGGCAGTGTTTGACCTCTTAATCGTGCGTCGGCCGTGGGCTGTCCACAGCAGACTGCCCACAGGACCAATCAGAGTCCGGCGTGGCAGTAAAATAAAAGTCTAAATTCTTCCAGCAGCCAGATGACAGTCTGGTGACAAGGAAATAACTGCTTTCAGATTAGTATCACTCATGACGCTCCATAAGTGCTATGGCTTCCCTCCTACAACGAGGCATTCACACTTTCTACCATAGTTCCAGACTGATTCTGATTGTCAGCAAACAGCAAACTTAGGTGTAAAAAAAATCAGCAGCGCGCCGTTTGAACACTGAAGTTAAATCTCAGTTGGGTGTCAGCTTACTTTGATACAATCAACGCTGCACAAAGAACCACGCAGGTGAGTCGTGGATTTATATATGTGCTTATCTGCTGAGCAGATTTATCGCTGTTGATACTGAAGGGACTCGACCTGAGGAACAGTAAAAAAAAACTCAGCTAACACTCCCGGGAATTGAAAAATTAAGTTGTAAAATATTTACTTCAGCCAATATCTGATATTGCCATTAATTTCCAACACCGTTAATAACCAATACCGTTGTCTGTGTCCATTACTAGATCGCCGGAGCAGCAGTCTCCACAACTGCCACCCAAATCACACTGCACCTGTACTGTACCTTCCAGCAGGTGGTGAGCCCACTGGAAGCTGACCGCCCTGCGGACAGAGACATTGCCTGCGGGCCAAAGTGAAGGCCCAAAGAATTGTTTCTGCCTGGTCTCAAACCAGGGACCTTTCACGTGTGAGGCAACTGTGATAACCATTGAACTCAACTAAGGATCTTCAGCTTCTGTCAGAGGGAACTCTAGTAGTTCTACTCCTCTAGACTCCCTTCATCACTGGTTTCCACCTTTTTTTTTTTAGAACTCTATTAAAACCTTCGGAAAATTATACCTCTGCATGCTGCTGGCTCAGCGGTAACTTGGCGGTAGGGGGATTCGAACCAGGGGCCTTGCGGACCCAAGTCTGCTTCCTTAACCACTAGGCCACCAACTGCCTCAAAAGAGTTAAAACCTTGCCCCCATCCTCGCACGACCAGCTCCTTGCAGCCATTATAGATTCCAGAAACTGATGAAGTTCCTCAGTCGAGGAATGAAACGTCTTTCGACTCCAAGGAGAAGTCCAGTTGCTGACAAATAAACCCTTTTTGGAGATTATGAATTAGTGTTTTGTCAACAGGTGTTGACTGTAGCATCCAGCACTGTTGCTGTGCCTTCAGCTGTGGTCTGATGACATCATTTATCTTGCGCTGGTCAAAGAGCCAGGACCCTATCAGGGTGTCCAGGGTATTTGCGGAGACTGAGGCTTTGAAACAACGGATTGTCAATATCGGTGAAAAAAAAAAAAAACTATATCAATTCGTTACGATATAAATAATCGGACCAATAGTATAAGTGGACTGATATTATAGTTTCGATATTAATCATTTTGCTGATATTGGGCAGATAATATCAGTCTTATCCCTAATAAAAGTACAAAAATGGCCTTCGTTCTGGCCAAGAGGCAATATCTCTGTCATTGCTGTAGAACTTTAGGCTTCACTTCCTGGACAAGTTTGTATCCCGGTTACAGAGGTTTGGTTTCCAGAGGGCTCGCCACCTGCAGGAAGGTACAGTGTGATCCAATGTGATTTTTGCCCCTGCAGCCAGGTAATGGATGAAAATGGTTGGATGAATGGAAGCTGAAAAAGAAAATGTTTTCATTCAAATGCTGCTTTAACTTTTGAAACAGCAGCACCGGACGTAAACGGCCACAACAATGATTTAATCTTACGGCCCATTAAGCGCAGACTGAATAACCTTTACATGAGTGAGAACCATTTATCAGCAGGGACAAAGAAGCAGCTCAGGCTCCACGTGCACTTTCACCAGGCGCTACAAGGAGGAGAGGAAGAAAGAAGCAGCGTGTTAATTAGAGAGCTGTCGTTGCACTTGTAGGCAGAAGCTGTCACCATTAGTTGGAGCCTCACCAGGTCGTCACTGCAGTTTGTCTGGACTGAAGCTAAGTGACAATAAAGTGGTGTTAGCAGCACCACAGGCAGGACGGGTTCAAGAATAGTTGGGAAGCGCAGTGGTGATGGTTGTTCTGATCCAACAGCTGCCAGACTGTTACCAGGACTAAACTTGGAAAAAAAAAAAAAGAAAAACACACGCAACTCATTCTCATTCTACTCACTCAATGTGTAATAACACGTGTACTTTTTTTTTGTCTGAGTTACTGTCACATCCACAATATTGCATGTACATTTACTTGACTGTTATTGTTATTTTTCTATTTAATAGTACAACAAGAGTCTCCATTACTGACACCCAAATCACACTGCTCCATACTGTGAGCCTTCCTGATCCTACTGTAAGTCAGGTGGGTCAGGGCGGTGCTATTCTCAGAGCCTTGCCTTCCATAACCACTCAGTCACCACTGCCGCTGGAAATGTTCTCAAAATGTATTTAATAAAACATTCAAAAACATTCAAGTACCTGTACTCTTTAAGTTTATTCAGTCACTTGTTCTGGCCATAAAAGTCATATAAAAATATATATTATAATTCATTTAAACTATTTTATTTCTCAAACAACAAACCAGCAGTTGAGGATCACTAATGTGTTCACAAAATATTGAAAGATTCCTTAAAAAGTTCAACAGCAAATATGTGTTTTACACAAAACACATTAACATATGTAAATATGTGTATGTAAAACACATATTTACATATTTATTTATATGATGTATGGACTAGAGACACTAGGAATAAGTAGAAGACAAGAGGCAGAGCTGGAGGTGGCAGTAGAAAGTTAAAGATGCTGAGATTATCTTTAGGAGAGACAAGGATGGACAGGATCAGGAATGAGGTGATCAGGGGGACAACACAGACGGGAAGGTTTGGAGAAAAAGCTAGATTAAGATGGTTTGGACATGTCCAGAGGAGGGACAGTGGTTATATTGGGAGAAGAATGCTAGACATGGAGCTACCAGGTAGGAGACGAAGAGGAAGGCCAAAGAGGAGATTTATGGATGCGGTGAGGGAGGACATGGAGGTGGTTGGAGTTGGAGTGGAGGATGTGGAGGACAGGGTGAGATGGAAGTTGTTGACTCGCTGTGGCAACCCCTGAAAAAACGGCATAAGCCGAAAGAAAAAGAAGAAGAAGACACAAAACTAGTGAAAGGACATTCAGTTTTTTCAGGTCTCATGGGCAGCAGTCTCCACTACTGGCACCTAAATCACACTGCTTCATACCCTGAGCCTTCCCGTGTGTAGTTATGCAGGTCAGGTATATGTAAGTCTTCAGCTAAAATCCAAATTCCTGCCCTTTGGCAACGCTCAGAACAGATGAGCTGGTGTCATGTGTCAGAATCTTTGATGACTGTAGAAGGATTCATTCAGACATCATCTTCTGCTTGTCCGTTGCCGGGTCGCAGGGGCAACTGGCGCCACCCAAATCACATTGCACCATATTGTGAACCTTCCTGTGGGTGATGAGCCCATAAGAAGTGATGTGGGTTGGGACGGTGCTATGCTCAGAGCACCTCAGTGACAACCTGGCAGCTGGTGGATTTGAACCGGGGACCTTGCGAACCCAAGTCTGCTTCCTTAACCACTAGGCCACCATCGCCACATATTATTATTATTATTATTATTATTACTATTAATAATAATAATAATAATAATTATTATTATCATTATTATATTTTTGATAAGTGTGGGAATGGTGGCCTAGTGGTTAAGAAAGTGGACTTGGATCCACAAGGCTTCAGGTTCGACTCCACCAGCTGTCAGGTTGCCACTGAGGTGCTCTGAACATAGCATGGTTCCGACCCACATACAGTAACTGTTCATTCAGCCTTGCTGTGGGCTCACCACCCACAGGAAGGCTGACAGTATGGAGCAATGTGATTTGGGTGTCAGTCGTGGAGACCACTGCCCCTGTGAACCCTAACCTGTAAGTAGATTAAGATGAATGAATGAATTTATTTATTTTCCTGTAATGATTACATGTGTAAAGAATGTCAAGTTGTTGTCGCTGTTACTGTAGTACTCTGCCGTACTTTTTTCTATTCTTCTTCTCTCATCTTACAATATCTCACATTTGCACATTTGTTTGTTTGTTTGTTTGTTTCACATGCCCCAATGAAACAGTGAGTGACAACAACAGACCCTGAACCAACAACACTTCCAGAGACAGTTTCTTTTTCTTTCACCTCGGTGTGAACTTTGTCCATTTCTCGATGAGGGAGGCCAAGGAGGAGATTGATGGATGCAGTGAGGGAGGACATGGAGGTAGTTGGACTAGAGTAGAAAATACAGAGGACAGGGGGGAGATGGAAAACTTTGATTTGAGGTGGCAACTCCTGAAAAAGGGAACAGGTTGAAAGGAGAAGAAGAAAAATTGTCCGTTTCTCATTCTTTTCACTGTTTGGGGGGATTTTAAGGAATGATATCTTGACTAATCATGATACATTCACGTGTTTTGAGTCCAATTTGTGAGTACAGGGCAGTACTAGAATACATCCTTTGGTGTAAATAACAAGCGGACTTGGGTCTGCAAGGTCCCCGGTTCGAATCCCCCTACCACCAAGTTACCGCTGAGATACCCTGAGCATGGTATCGTCCCCACCCACTGCTCCCCGGGCGTCATTATCTGCCCACTGCTCACTTTGATGATGGGTTAAATGCAGAGGCCAAATTTTGTTGTGCACTGTGGTGTGAATCACAACGTCACAATGACAAAAAAAGGAATTTAATCTTAATCTTAATCTTAATCCTACATCCGTGTTTAACAACACCAGGCTGAGATTTTCAGTAGAAAGTAGTTTGACTGCACAACTAGTCACATTCATCAAGACTGACACTCTGGCTGAGAGGCAACATCATGGAGTTAAACTTCACCTACAGAATATATTCAACTCAACATGTATTTATTGAAACTAAGTCATTTTTCTCATACACTGTAATGAATTGTCCTGTTTCTTCCCCTGCAAATAGTAAAAGCGACTGCATTTTTTTTCCTTTTGCCTTAATTAACTGCACACTCAGACAAAATCATTTCTCCCGTCTCTTATAGAGTTAATGGCCGTACTTTGTTTAAAAAAAATAAATGTGTTTTCGGCAATAAAACCATTTCCTCCACCCACCAAGCAAATGTCTTACAGTTGTACACTCTATAGTTGCCGCTGCTCATCATCTTCATCTGTTCCTGGGTCACTGAAGGCAACATCTAATGAGTTCTGCACAGTTCATAAGGGTGGAAGTGGGTTTTTTTTTTCTGGTCTTCATCACCGTCATAACACTTTTTTTTTCTGTGTTTTTTCTCCAGATTTGAAGCACTGATCTTTTCACTAGGTCATCAGTCTTGAGTGCATTGATTCAAAGAGTCTGACTGAATGAATCAGACGGTCATTACTTCCCTGCCGATTCTCTGTGAACAAATGAAAAGTCTTTCATTTACTCGTACGTACTTGATAAACTTATATTAATTCTAGTAAAACTGCATGACCCAAAGGAGCAGCAGCCCAGTGACCTGAAGTAGGAAAGTATGAATTACTGATTTTATCTAAGAGAACATTTAATACATCAGGAAAAAAGAATAAAATATTACATTTTCAAAATGTATGGGAAGTATTTCAAGGTAATAAATTCAATAAAAAAGTATTGATTATAATAAAAAAATGCAGGTAAATCACTTGTAAAAATATTTTAATTAATAAAAAAAGCAACTTCTTGTTGGCGAACCACCCATAGGAAGGCTCACAGTATGGCGCAGTGTGAATCGGGTGGTGCCAGCTGACCCTGCGACCCAGTGACGGACATGCAGAAGATGAATGAATTAATGAACAAAAAATACCTTAATTAATGTAATAATTAATTTAATTAATGTGAAAGTATTATAGTCTACCTCAAATAAAAGAATAAAAAACTACTCTGTTCTGACTCTGGATGTTCCTGCTCAGTAATTTAGTTCTTTTCCTCTGACCTTCGGGTTTCTGCCCTGACCATTAAGCCCACAGGTCAGGTTTAGGGTTCAAGGCCAGTGTTGTGGAGATCGTACTGTTGAAGGACACATGCCACAGTCTGATTAATTCTCAAACACTCTTCTTCTACAGATTCAAAGCTCACAAAAGAGAAATCCCAGGTCTGCTGACTTCAGGGTCACTCATCTTCATCCTGAAAGGACAATGATGCAGTTGAGACTCCTTATTCTCTCCCATCACTTCGCCTGCAGCTATTGAACCACTCGGCTTCCATTCAGCACGTAGCTCACTTTACCACCTAATGTGTCTCCCAACTTCCTCCAGCTTCACACTCTGAGATAAAACAGGAAGGAAATGCCATGAAATACAACATTCCCCTTAATTTTCATATTTTCCTTCTCTGTTTTGAGGAGTTTTTTTACGGCATTCTATGGAAAAGCCACAACCTTTTCGCTGATTTTCCCCATCACTCATTATACTAATTATCTTTGTGTGGATTTTTACAAGGTCAAAATCGATCATTTAAGCAACGGCACGATGGTAAATGAGATGTGAACAGTAGAACGTGGAGCAGCAGGGTGAAAATCTTCAAAAAACAGTACACAGGCCGGAGCAGGGAGAATGTTTACACTGAGTTTGTCCAGTTTGTACGGAGAGTGTCCAGTCTCTGTGTGAGGCTGACCGTTGTGCGCACGGACCATGTCGAATCGACACCATGCAGCATAACCAATCCCTCCCAAATTGGGGAAGAGATTCTGAAATTTCTCTTTAACCAAGTGCATGGTTCAGGTGCCAGGGTGAATACAGTGAGACAAGGCTTCACACAGCGTCCTGTCACACTCTCACAGGCTCTGGGGGAGGAAGGAGGGAGGAGGCGAGGGAGCGATGACCAAACTCAAAAACTGCAGGAATTTATTCTCGCCAGGTGTTCACTAGTGATGTGGAAAATGCTGACACTTAAAGAAAATTTACAACTGCTTGACCTGTGGCAGAGGGTCAGGAGGGTCCACAGAGCTTCAGGTTCTAATCCACTCGGTGCCAGGTTGCCATTGAGGTGCTCTAAGCATGGCACCGTCCCGACCCACATAACGTCCAGTGGGCTCAGCACCCACAGGAAGGCTGACACTATGGAGCAGTGTGATTTGGGTGGTGCTGCCCATGTGACCCAGCAACAGATAAGAGGATGAAGATGATTCATTGTTTTATGGAATTTTTCTTTATATTTGATGAATTCCTGCCACTGCACAATGAAAAAGAAAAAAAAAAGATTGGACCAGACTAGGGATGTCCGATATATCGGTCCACCGATAAATATCGGGCCGATATGAGCATCATTTATAATATCGGATTATATCGGCATCGGTTTTTCAACCGATATTATTAATCCGATGCTGCAAAGCCGGACACTGGACTTCCGCATGAGGAACTGAGTCAGCAGTACTGACCTGCACGTGATTAATGATGTCATTTAAAGAGACAACAATAATGTCCAATGCTACAGTAAATGTCTGTGGTCTGGAGTTTTTTGTGGATAGAAAACTGTAATTCTAAATGACTGCAAGGAGCTGGTGATGTGAGGGTGGAGATAAGATTTTAACACGAGGCGTTTTTATGCAGCGAAGTAAAGAAAAACAACATGGAATGGACTCAGTGAAAGAACACAGCAGTAGCAGCAGCTGCAACGGCAGCTGTCTCTCTCTCTCTCTGTCTCTCTCTCTTAAAGACTTGGCGTTAAATATGGTAAAGAACAGAAAAGGGAGCGAAATAAATCAGACAAACTTCACAGAGTTCATCGTCCTGGAGAACCAGCCGTTCGCTCCCGTTCAAGACGCTGTTTTTACTAAACGTGTGTTTCTGTATCCGGGCTACTGTAATGTCAGGACTAATAATTCTAAATAAGTATTTCTCAGACATTTGCCAGTGAAACGCCGTTCGGTGTCGTCTCTCGTGTCATCAACGAGAAGAGTCGTTCACATTGTGACGATGCTGAAATGTTTTTCTCTCATTAAAGAGGGTTTTTTACTCTTATACTGCAGTTGTTTCTATCTGTGTCCATTTATATTGACTATTGTTGTGAGGCTGAATGAGCCCAGTTTATAATGAAAGTTCTTCTGTCCAACACTAGACATTTCTTGTTCACATCAAATGCTGCACAAAGAATCATAGAACTGTTTCAGACAAAATGGTAAAAAATAAATGTGTAATTTTCCCATTACTTATATTAAAGTAGTGTGTTTATGTTGTACACTGTTATTAATAAAATGCATTTAGTCTGAAAAATCACAATATTTCAGGGGAAATTAGCTGCCTATATATCGGCATCGGTATCGGTTCATATCGGTAACGTTTTTCATCGGTATCGGAAATTAAGTGTTTGGGCAATCGGTTCAGATCGGTATCGGTAAATGTTATATCGGACATTCCTAGACCAAACTCAGGCTTGGGGACCGAGTCTGGTCCATGCTGTAATTAACAAGGCGATTATATCCAATCCAAAACTGGCTGAGGACTGAGGGGGAGGAAGGAGTGAGGAGGCGAGGGAGCGAGGAGCGAGGGTACACAGAGAAATGATCAAACTCAGATCTGAAAAAAATTGTGCGGTGAATTTATTCTCGCCTGGCGTCAGGTAAGTGATGCGGAAAACGCTGACACTTTGAGAGAATTTACAACTGCTTGGCCTTGGCCTGTGCCTCGGTGGCAGAGGGTTAGAGGAGCATCAACCTGATTTTCTCTAAATCACTTACCTGTCGGCCATCATACCTTCACAAAAGCCTGTTATGGCTGCCATAAGCTCTACTCTCTATCACACTCCTGCTATAACAAAGGTCAGGAGCGGCAGCGGAGCGCTGTGGCATCACTCTGCAGATGACTTTGGAGAAATTGAATTAAAACACTCAGCCAGGCAGCGAGGACATGCGCCCACGCCTGGCTGTTCTCTTTATTTACCCACGAGAGTGTTTTTGTCGTCTTTCTCGGTCGGGGCAGCGGGATTGAGTTCTGGAGTATTCTGCGTTTTTGCCGAGGGTTGATTTACGCGAGACTTGTCCTGCACTGTTTTATGTGGCTCAGTTCGCAGGTGGAGGCAGCGAATCATTGTGCCAAAATAATGTGATTGAATGTCAGTGTGTTTGCAGGCGAGGGAATAAATGGACACTGAATGACAGTGGGCGGAGGAGCAGGTTTCAGACACCGACATCTGTCAGGTCCTGTGGAGATGTGTGCAAAATAAATCCATAGGAGAAAGCTGGAAAATATACGGAATATGGGAAAGATGGCTTCTTTGTGTTCGTAATCCGTCTTCCCCGCTGCTCCTGCCGCTGACGCTATTGGTGGAAGATTACGCAGCGGTTCAGAAAAGGTCAGTGGCTTCATGAGCCGCTCTGACTCTGGGCGTCTGTATTTAACAGCGTGAAACGCACACTTTAACTCAGATCACGGCAAACTATACAAGACACTGTTGACACGGGGACAACTGGACGTCCCAGAAACCCACTGAGGTCATGGAAAGTCAGCTGTGTGATTGGACATGTTGCTGCTCACACCCACACCAAACCTTTGTGTAAGTGAATTCAAAAGCAGGACCTGAGAATGAGCAGTGGAGACTGACTGACCAAACTGACCGAGGGTCATCGTGTTCCTCAAAGTTATTTTTTTGGAAAAATCCTACGACGCAACCCACCCTGGGATTTCTTTCTTTTTTTTTTTTTAATTATTTGACTAAAGGTTACAAGGGCCTCGATCTTTTTCAGCAAATTAACTTTGGACAAAGTTTCCAAATGTCTGCTAAGGACAATTTTATTACAACTTTCTATATCTTTCTTCTTTGATTCTCTCGTCTCTGGGTCTGTGGAACTGTCGGCCATTAAACGGGTAATAACCGTTATTAAGATCATGAGACCGACATTAACATCAATTTTCCAGTTTTCATTTCTTTCCAATTGTTTTAATATCTTATTCTTCTTTCTTCGTCTTGGCCGTTTTTTCAGCGAGTCAACATTTTCCATTTCACCCTGTCCCTTTTTTATCCTAAACTCATAGTCCAACTACCTCCATGTCCTCCCTCACTGCATCCATCAATCTACTCCTTGTCTCCTACCTGGTAGCTTCATCTCTAGGATCATTCTTCGACCAATGTATCCACTGTCCCTCCTCTGAACATGTCCAACCCATCTCAATCTGTCTTCTCTAGCTTTTTCTCCAAACCTTCCTGTCTGTGTTGTCCCTCTAATCACCTTATTCCTGATCCTGTCCATCCGTGTCTCTCCTAAAGAGAATCTCAGCATCTTTAACTCCTTCACCTCCAGCTCTGTCTCCTGTCTTCTACCTATTCCTAGTGTCCCTATTTCGTACATTACATTTTAATATCATTTTAATATAAAGTCAAGTCCAACTAAGTCTTACATGTACGGTTTCCAACTACGGGACCAGGGACCAGAACCATTAACCATCATGACATTTAATTATTTATGGATTGGACTTTTTATCCACATTTCTGATATAATGGAAAAGTAATGACATTAATATGGAAGTGAAAGTGACTTCACATATAAAACAAAGATTATACAACTTTAAACATGTAATAATATGGGTCAGTCAGATAAACATATTTAACCAATATATAAATTGATACAATCAATTTATATTTAATCATCTATTACTTTTTGATTTTTTTTATTGTTTAATCAGAATTAAAATTATTTTGATTTGTTCTGAAAATAAAAATAAAGCCACCAATCCCAAGTACTTTCTCAACAAAAATGTCAAGAGTCAATGCAAAAGTGTAACTCCACACTCTTCTCCATGGAGCTGGTGCAGTGCATGTGGACATAAATACTGTATAGATATATATATAGATATACATTATAGATGACATTCACTAAAAGACAGCAATGGTAACTGGATGGTGACATTGCAGATATACTGTACTGTGAATGTGAAAAATGACTTTTTGGAGATTCATCTTTACATATTAATTCAGTTCAACCCCTGGTCCAGGGGATAAGGGAGAACCAGGGTCTGTTAGGGTTTCAGGTTCTAATCCACCAGGTGCCAGGTTTCCACTGAGGTGTTCTGAGAAAGGCATGGTCTCGAGCCTCATCACTTCTAGTGGGTACACCACCCAGAGGAAGGCTCACAGTATGGAGCAGTGTGATTCGGGTGGTGCTGCCCATGTAACCCAGCAACAGAAAAGAGGATGAAGATGATTCATTGTCTCCTGTTTTTTCTTTTTTTTTCTTTAAATTTGATGTATTTCTGCCACTGCTCAATGAAAAAAAATCGAACCAAACGCAGGCTCGGGGGCCAAGTCTGGTCCATGTTGTAATTATCTTAGGTCCAGGATATTATATCTAATGTAATAAAGCTGTTAGACACCGTAGAATCAATGAGGTGAGTTGATCTAGATGAGTTTAAATGGTTAAATGAGTTGTTATAAAAGAAGTGTGACAGTAAAGATGACTATGAACTCTGTCTTCATTGACATTGGTTGACCTTGGTGTTGGTCAGAGTTCCTGCATGAGGTCAGTGTAATTAGAGCTAACTAATATTAATTTAAAGTGAGTTTGTATTTTGCTGGTCTGTAGAAAATATATTAAAAACCAACACATATTGTAATATAAGGCCGTGGATAAATGGACAGAAAAAACACTAATGTCTCCATTATTTAAACTTTATTTCCCCTGTGTTTGCAGTATTAAGTTTTGTCTGTTGCAGATTTGATGTTCATCTCAAATTTAGTTTCCATTTTTAGAAAATCAATATTTCACATAAGGAGAAAAAGGAAAGATATGCACATTTTTTTATTGATTTTTCGATACATTTTGAGTTTGGCCTGTAACTTCATCCAAGCTTTTACTTTGACACCAATGCCTTACATCTACACTTGTACAAATGTACTTCCCTACTCTGATAATGACCATCCTGGACATGTCACCTCTAATGGCCACAGTAAAGGACATCTCATTTGAAGTAATTCACAGCAGATAACTGTAATCATTAGCACCACGTGGTTTCACCCTGGGCCGTCAGTATTAGACTCAATGAAACAGAGAGACACTGAAACAAGTTCTCCAAATAAAAAGAAAAAAAAAAAAAAGACCTTCTGTCACGCCAAAACAAGGTTTCTCCAGGTCAAACATCACCTCTGCTCGGTTTGACCACAATCTCAGGAGATTGTCTGTTCAAGAGGCAGTGTTATTGACGGCCGGAGTAAATAGAGCCAACAGGAACCTGCCCAAGGAAATCTGATACAAACAAAAACAAACCTCCAGACCCGACGTATTCTCCAGCACCGGAACAAATGACAAACAGTGGCCAAAAGTGAAGATCCTTCACGAAAAAAAAAAACAACGCGACCGCAGTGAGTGCGCGTGGGTGGCTTTGGATTGTACGATATGATAATTGAGTCAGAGCTAAGTGAGCAGTAATGACGAGAGTATAAAACATTAGGGTAGGTGGAAGTAAACAAAACAGAAAGTACATTCCACATCAGCTGATAAATGAGGAATAAAAGCATTTCCAGAGCGTTAGTCACGCCGGAACAACGAGGGGAGATAAACAGAGTGAAATTAGCTGCTGCCTCTTCCCGGAGACCTTGTGCAGCCGACGGTGGCAGAATAGGTGAACTGCTTGATAGTCTTAACAACCACAAAGAAATATTCATATGCACGTCAGACATCGAAAGGTCACAAGCTGCGACCAGGGCAGCGGAGAACATCCAGGAGGGGAAAGAACAGATCAGTTTATCTTTGAGATTAACAGATGGGAGGAGGGTGCGTTCACTTTGTTGGGCTGTTCAAACTCCCCATCAATCACTGGATCTGAGGACTGTAAGGAAGAGAGAAGGTGATGGAGAATGATGATGAACGACTGTGCGGCGCTGCCTAATTTCACTCATTAGAGAGGAAACAACAAGTCAACACCAAAAGGAAACACGGCTCAAATTCAGCTTTAAAACAGAGATGATTAATCGCCGCAGTGACGGTGCGGAGTAATAGGTAACAAGCACATTAAATCAGCATTAGGAGGAAAGTGGAGGAAACACAAATAGCCTTAAGTGTGGTCTTTGATGGGGAGTTCAGGGTCAACGTCTGGGTCCTCATGTTTACAGCTAAAGTTTGACGGACAAAACTTTTACACCTGGTTCTCCTTCATAAACCAGAGGAGATAAAATCAGACGTTGTAGAGCAGGCAAGGCCAACCTGTGGCCTCGGAGATGAACGCCGCTCTTTGCATGGTTCCATGTGGCTCTTACCTTCATGTCAAATTTCCCTTAAAGGGTAGAAACAGTGTAGGTTGAGGAGCGCAGGAGAAAACAGAGCGAAGAGGATCGGCTCTGAGAGTTAAAGACTCCTTAGTGCAGAAAATAAGTTGAATTCACAGAGAACCAAAAGTCAATCTTCATATTAAGTAATTGACAGAAATTGTTCATTTTTTTCCCGTATCTCCAAATCTGTAACGCAGAATTGTATCATATGGAAACATCACATTAAAGCAAACTCCTTGTCATTGTGATCCACATCACTGCTCATCTCAAAATGTGATCTCTGGGTTTTAACCCATCACCAAAGTGAACAGTGCGAGGGGGGGCAGTGCCATGCTCAGTGGACCTCAGTGGTAACCTGGTAGTTGGTGAATCAGAACTTGTAACCCCCCAAGTTCCAAGTTCCTTAACCACTAGTCCACCATGACACCTCTTTATCTTTAGCTTTTCAAGTGTCGTATTGATGTAAAAAATTACAGGCCCTGGTCTTAGGGGCAGCAGTCTCCACAACTGCCACCCAAATCACACTGCACCGTACTGTGAGTCCTCCTGTGGGTGGTGAGCCCACTGAAGGTTGCTGGATTAGAACCTGAAGCCTTGTGGACCCAAGTCTGCATCCTTAACCACTACACCACCACCGCCTCCAACAAAAAAAACATCTATGTGTTATTATTATTATCATAATAAATATAACACTTATAATTTTAATGCTGCCTCTACATATGATCTTTATATTAGTGAACAGACTTTAGTGCATATTTGATGGTGGCTCAGATTTGGCCCCTGGACCTGAGTTGGTCACATGTGCTGTGATGTGTAGTTCAGGGGTGGGCAAACGTTTTGACTCCACGATTGGTCCTAAAATTGAACACAGGGGCGGGGTCAAGAGCAGAAAGACGGAGCATTGGCTCGAAATAGGATAAGTGGCCTGTAAAAGTCACCGATAAAACCTAAAATGATACATTTCGCCATCAACTGGGGAAACATGGACATTGCAGGGAAAAGGCGGGAGTATAATTATAATATTCATTCTTCTTCTGCTTGTCCGTTACCGGGTGGCAGGGGCAGCTGGCACCACCCAAATCACATTGCACCATATTGTGAGCCTTCCTGTGGGTGGTGAGCCCACAAGAGGTTATGTGGGTTGGGACGATGCTATGCTCAGAGCACCACAGTGACAACCTGACAGCTGGTGGATTCGAACCGGGGACCTTGCGGACCCAAATCCGCTTCCTTAACCACTAGGCCACCACTATTATAATATTATTATAATATAATATTTAATTATAATGTTAAAGTAATTAATTTGGACAAGGTAGGCGGGCTGCATTGACAAGCTCATGTGGGCCACACCTGGCCCCCGGGCCTTAGATTGGCCTGGTGTAGATGATGAATCTAGATCTAAAACATTGATTTCTAGATTAATCACCTGGAATATACTAAGAAACAATATGTCTGAGGAGGGATCTGGTTGATCAGATGTTTTTTAACAAATTTTATGTTGTCAGTGTAGAAAAAAGGATCAAAAATTTGATCTATAATGAGGTTTTGTTGAACGATTGTTCCTACATTTTTACAGCTTGTCTGTTTCTCTCTCGCTGCCCTCACACTTTCTCCGGTCTTGTTAGTCTGATCGCTACTCCAATGTAAAAAAGAAAAGAAAAAAAAATCTGATCAAGGAAAAGGCCTAAGGCCTGAAACCTCATTTAAAATTACAAGACAAATGAATGAGAGGCCTGACTGTCTTGGATTTTCTCCTCCAGTGGCAGTAACTCATTTAATCCTGAAATATAAACCTACATCACCACCAGCGCAGGCCGGAGAACAAACACAGCCGCGTTTGCCGAGAGGACGAAGAGCGTGCAACACGTGAACGCTTCTTCAAAAGACCAACATCTAGCGCATTTGTCTTCGTCGCCCTGGTGGCTTTAGGATGAGTTAAGACGTTAGAAGTAGAGCCGGATCACCACCACGCCGTGGAGACTCCGCTGAAGCCCGGGGACGTATGTGACAGACAGGGCATCATGCTCCAAAACCCTCTCTGAAAGGCTTCTGCTGCCGCTGCTGCCGGGGGATTAAACCCCGCCTTATAATGGCCTGTGGGATTTGTGCCACTGCCGCATGACAGGCGACCAAATGGGTGGCACTGAGAGATGAATTGAAACTATAACACAATGTCCCGTACACACAGTTGCCAATCACGGCACAGATCTATCGACCAGCGCAGGAGAGATAAGGCAAATATAGAGCTGTGTCAGTGGCAGGTGGAGGCTGCTTTAATGAACAAACTCTGCTTAGGTTGCATTTTGTGTGTGTGTGTGTGTGTCTGTGTGAGTGTGAGAGTGTGTGTTATAATCCTATCATTGCTTTAAATTCCCTACACCTAGTTCTACAGACACATCTGCGCGTCTTTTTTCTCTTGTTTTGGGGATTTGCAAGATTTTTTTTTTTTTTTTCTCCACTGGAACTACTTTACATCCTCATCGTCTACTTCATACAGGATCCACAGTTGCCATGGCGATATCCATGGGGGGAGAGAGACAGAGGGAGAGAGAAGGAGAAAGAGAGAGAGAGAGAGAGAGTAATAAAAAAAGAAAACGGTGTTCAGCGTTGACAGGGAAATAACTGGTTTCATTATATTCACTCAGTTGATTCTCTCCATCACCGCTGACAGCTCCGTGGCAGGGCCCGGTGAACGAGCGCTCTTTTTGTGTGCTAATAAATTAGCAGCAGGGTCAGGGCCGTCCAGGCCACACTCCCTGATTAGATGGGACTAAACTTATATCCCTCTGACATCTCCCTGCCTCCCGCTCAGGAATCAGGAGGTGCACAGACAAATGCCATAATCCTAATGAAGTTCTTCCTCCGCCTGCGATCTCGTGGAAATGTTGCGCTGTTTACGCGGCTCCTTCTTCCCTTCCCGTAATCTTAATCTGAAGAGACGCAACGGAACGGCGTCAGGTTATGGAAATATCATTCGGGCCGGAGACGGGAAGCGGAAAGTTTCTTTCTGAAGTATTGCGTCAGCACTGGAGTGACTGAGCCCCTGCTCTGCTCGCCACACATTGTGAGGGTGTCGTTCTCATTTTCACTGAGTCACAACACTCTCATGGACAATTGAGCAGGACAGCGAGAGAGAGAAAAGCGCACAGGCAGCAGCTGCTGTTTTTCCTGTTCGTCTTTTTCTTCTGACTGGTTTAACATTTCAAAACAAGTCGTACACAGAGGCAAACAGAGACGGTCTTTAAGGTTGGCAATGGCAGCGCAGGTGACTGGACCTCCAGAGGGACATGTGGGTTTTTATTCAGAAATAAACAGGTCTGATAATAAAATAGTGATTGTAAAATAGTGACTAAAAATATAATTATTAGAATTAATTATAAATATTACTATGAATAAAGCAATATTAATAATAATATTAATTTTCTTTGGGTTTGCCGCAGCAAAATAAAGTTTCTTCTGCATCTTCTACTCTGACTCCAACTACCTCCATGTCCTCCCTCGCTGCGTCCATCAACCTTGTCTCCTACCTGGTAGCTCCATCTCTAGGATCATTCTTCTCCCAATATAACCACTGTCCCTCCTCTGAACATGTCCAAACCATCTCAATCTGTCTTCTCTAGCTTNNNNCCCTCTAATCACCTCATTCCTGATCCTGTCCATCCTTGTCTCTCCTAAAGGGAATCTCAGCATCTTTAACTCCTCCACCTCCAGCTCTGTCTCCTGTCTTCTACCTATACATAGTGTCTCTAATCCATACATCTTGGTCTCTCTAACAACCATTCAATAATAATAATAATAATAATAATAATAATAATAATAATAATAATAATATTAAACTGTACAAATAATTATTATAGTAATTACCGTTGCTATTGTTTTTATTACAATTATTCTTATTGTTGTTGTTTTTCTTATTCTTATTGTGATGGACAGAATCTGGAAAACCGAATCTTCTCTCCATCCACCAAAACTTTTACAGATGGCCCAGTGCAGCACAGTTCTTCTGGCATCCCCCAGACCCAGACTCCACCACCAAACTGCCAGATAGAAATGTAACTTCTCTAACTCTTGGCATTGTGCACAGTGATGATAAGGGCCGCTCGCTGCTCGACCATGAAAACCCATGCCATGAAGCTCCTGGCAGAGTGTTTTTGTGCTGATGCTAATGCCAGAGGAGGTATGAAACTCAACTTGACTTGGTGACTTTTACGCACTCTGCCTTTTTAGCTCTCAGGTTTTATAACTTTGTGGCTGAGTTGCACTGGTTCGTGAAAAACTTTCTCTTTGTAACAGCAACAAAGTGAATGGAGGGAAGAAATCTAACAACCTCAGTTGCTGCCAAGGCGGCTGAGTTAGACCTGAAGCACGGCCACACAAGACCGTTGTCTCAGCCTGTAGGTGGGACGTTGACGTTAAAGTTTGCCGGTCGTTAAATGTTAAGTATAGGAGGTTGATCACTGCTCAGGTTAATGATCTGCAATGACTACCAGCTGGGTCCAACAGAAGTTTTGGTAAAATCCAAGGACTTTTTCAGATGGAGGGATCTGAATCCAAAGACCTCACTTCAAAGTCATTAGACAAAGGACACTTTGGAAAGTTTGCCAGACCTCAATCAGCTGAGTCACATTGTATTTTGAACAACTTTTCACATTCATGCCCAAGGTCAATTGAAAATGTCCAGTCAGGGATAACTGGATCTTGGATGGAAGTATCTGCAGAAGCCCTGATGAAGATGGTACTATAAAACTGGGATTCAAACTACAGACTTTCCTCGATTCATGATGTCCAACCGTAGTTGTGGTTCCATTGTTGATGGATTGTATTGATTTAAAAAAAAAATTTTTTTACTTCCATACACTAATGTAATAACACGGGATCCACAGCCCCATCTGCAGGGCCAGAGTGGAAGCGACAAAGACTTCTGACGAGTTACGTCTAATTTAATGAACCAAACACAGAATGCGTTTTCACTTCCATGTCCTTGTTCAACTTGAAGCCTTCCTTTGTTTGCAGCCGTAAACCGCGGTGTCATGATTTATGTGACTGGAATCATGTGACAGCCGAACGGGAGCTTGGCTCCTCTGCTCCGTTGCCCTTGAGCTCTGCTGTGATTACATGATTCAGTCCGCACGGCTTTTCACTCCAATCAAAACATTGTCACTTTAAATAGATGCTGAACCTCTGTCACTGTGTTTACACTCGCTGGGCCGAACAGTGCTTCAGTGGCTTTGCACAAAGCTGCTGCCGCCGTCGAGGGCATCTGAAGTTTTGTAATTCCTCACACCACCTCCGGATTATGGACAGGGGAGGCTGTGCCCCAGTCAGCCCTCAAGGGCAACGTCATCCTACAGCGCTGCCTCGGAATTTCAAACACACAACCTTACCATGGGCCGAAGCCACTGCTCAAAAGCCAATCAATACCTGCTCAAAGTAAATGCCTTTCATCATAGGATGCATCAATCACACGGACAGGTGAGCCTGTCAAAGTAGAAAGTATCTTAATAAATATCAACTCCTACCCTCTGTGCAGAATTAATACTGCAGCGGGCCGTCACGTCAGGGAAGCACGCTGTGATTTGGTTAAGAAATCATTTCCGCCCCGAGTGCCGTCGTCCTGATAAACGTTCATCATGTTGGTTGACTTGTAATTACCGTTAATGAAAATGTACTGATGACAAGAAGGAGCGAGACAAGTTATTATTCAACTTGGCAACATTGACGCCAAGTTAAATAACAGCGTTCATTGAATTAGAAGACGCTGTTAGACCAGAGGTCGAGTGAAAGAGATAGAACACGTGGCAGAGAAGTGCAATTATGGAACAATAGGCCACACAATGGGTTCTTCTTCGCTAAAACAAGTGGGAGGAGCCGTCATTTAGAACCCTGTTGTTAACATTAACTCTGCTTCGGTTAGCTATTAACTTCAGATTCTACATAGATAGATAGAATTTAATTAATCCCTCGGGATTATCCTTTGGGGAATTATAGAAAGTAAACAATGGGCAACTTTTAGTAGCCAGAAAGCATTGTGTTGGGACGCTGCCGTGCTCAGTGCACCTGTGTGGTAACCTGGCAGGTGGTGGATTCGAACCAGAAACCCTCCAGACCCAAGTAATAAACAGCGTTGGGCAAGTTACTTTAAGAAAGTAACTTCTTATTTTACTAGTTACTGCTCTGAAAAAGTAATTAGTTACATTACTAGTTACTGAATTAAAAAAGTAACTAATAACTATTAGTTCTGTAGTAACTATCGTAATGAAATGTAGTGGTGCAATAAAAACAAAATGGATGTTCAGACATTTTGACAGCCATCTTTAATGTAACCTCAACTTGCTACTTGCTGTCATCTTGCTTGTGGGTGTGTGCTGCTGTGTGTGTGAGACGGTTTATTTCCCTATGAGGCAAGAAGGCCCGCCCAGGTCTCTTTCTGATTGGCTTAGACTGAACTGTTAACCTATGTCAACCAATCATCGCTCCTTTTCAACGCAATGGTTCAGTTAGTGTGCACGGTCGTCTTTCACTCATGACCGTGAGAGTTACCACACACACACACACTGACAGGCAGCAGACAGGCTCCACTGACACACAGTCCTCTCTCCGTGAGAAACCGTCCATTTGGACCACAGATAGTAACGAGTAACGAGCCCCTTTACACCACAGTAACAATAACTGCGTTACTGAATGCGAAAGATAACACGTTACGTTATTAGTTAGCGAGGAAAGTAGTTTCTTCACTGGGGATAAACCACTAGGCCACCACTGCTTTAAAATGAAGTACAGAGGTGACCAAGGGATGTGAACCACAGGGAAAGAATATTTAATCTGCCTAATTTCTCCAAATGCAATAAAATGTACAGGTTTACACAGTATCTCATACAGTGTCTCAATCTACAGGAAATCATAATCTACAGGATTAAGTTGGGCCTGGATTGTTAAAGGGACCCTGTCCTTCAGCACCTGTTTATCAGTCTAAACTGAAGGAGACGCTGCCAAAATTCTCTTGATGAACAAGTGAGAAAAAGGTCAAAATATGCAAATTTACGCAAAGTCCGTCGTGAAGATCGATCAGCAGAGATCTTATGAAGTGATGGGTCGAAGTTCACAATTATTCAAATTCAAATCTCACTTCAGCAACAGTCTCTCTGGAAGACACAGTCAAATTTATGAAGCTCTGTGCTGGTGCGGGGCTGCATTTTTTGGGGGGGTTCTATTGAGAAATGAATGGAATGCTTTCCATAATGTTTAACAATCGTTTTTGATGTGTGTGTGTGTGTGTGTGTGTGTGTTATGTCCAGGCACCATCATTATGACTCCACCCACACACCTCCGTGCTACATAGGTCACCAGGGGTTTGTGGGCCATAGTTTGAGAACTACTGATTCAGAAATCTGTATGGAAATCCTGGACTTGAAAGTAAAACTTTTGTTCAGTTTATTACAAGTAAAACTAAAACTTTTGTATGAGACTGTAGACCAACGCTGGATACCAATGTGTTGGTTAGGTGGAGTAAAAGTTAACTTAGGATGACACCGTCTCATTTCACTTGAAGGGCATGGAATGAGCAGAATTATTATGAGCTTATTGTGCCTTGACATTTTTATCAGTCCATTTTATCTTTAATTTAACTCCACCTTTGGCTGACTTGTGGAGCTGCTCAGCTCAGTCAGAAATTCCAGTGGGGATTGGATTGGACTCATTTTTTTTCTTAAATTATTTTTCTAATTCTATTTTCTCCCCTGCTATTTAGCGAAAAACAATAGATGGAGGCTGTAAATCACTTTAAAAAGCCTTTGGTAGCTTCTCCAATATAGAGGCATTATGAAATCTATGTTATTACAGTAGCTACATTAACTATTAATTCCCCAAAGTTTGTGGTGATAAAAATTTCCATTTTACCCACCAGTCTGCAGACATCACGAGGGAAATGTGTTTAATGTTTTTTGGGGAATAAATAATATATATTTTTTTTTATTTATTTATTTGGGAATTTTAATTCCTTAAAAATATCACTATAGTGTTTTGACAAATTGGAAAGATTATAAAGTTGATTATGTTCTTAGGATATTGCAATGCATTATATACAGTAATGCTATTTATTTAGGTTTCATTAGATTTAAGGTCATTTCAACACTGTTGAATTGTTTCAGCAGAATTGTTGGTTTGTTTTAAGCTGTAGTTGAGTATTGAGGGAGCGTGACTGCAGTAGGAAGAAAGGAAGAACAAGAAGGAAGGAAACTCCTCGTCTTTGTGATACACAACACTGCCCAAAAATAAATGAGACCTCTGTATTTAACCCATCACCACAGTGAACAGTGGGCAGCTTTGACACCCGGGAGCAGTGGGTGGGGACTGTGCCAAGCTCAGTGGACCACAGTGGTAGTGGCAGTTGGTGGATTTGAACCTGGAACCTTCCATACTCAGTTCCCTAACCACCTTTGAATGCAATATTTTCTTTTAATGCAGTTAAAATTTAAAAAACAAACAACTAATGGTGGTTTATATATCTGTCTACATTATGGTGCTGGACCTGCAGAAAAAATTTGGCAACCAAAACTGTCTGAACTGTTACCATAAAGATGTTGTTCAATGGAGATTTATAGCTTTGTAAAAAATAATTAAATGTGGTAGAAATATATAAGAATATTAAAAATCTTGTTCTTCCTTCTACCTAATACTCTCTAAACAAAAGAAGACTAGTGGAACAGAATAAAAAAACTGAAATCCTCTGTCCATCATACAGCGCAAAAGCACATTTTTCCACTAAATGGGATCATAAATAAAGATAAACTGACATCGTTTCCTGTTGGCAAAAAACAATATAACCAAGTAGTCATGGGTTTAAATGACCTGAGAACTAAACTGAACCTTCATCCATGTGTAATGGTTCTCATGGGCTTGGGCGTCTGTGTGTATATTTGATTGTTTATGATAACTAATATATGGTATGGACATTGTATATGTGCCTATATATGTGTGTGCACACATACAGTTATGGAAAAAATGATTAGACCACTTTTTCTTTAATTTCTTGTCCATTTAAAAGTCCGCTTCCACTTAATCTACATTAATCTGGACAAATATGATAACAACAAAAAAGGCTCAGTTTAATTTCAGAGCTGATTTCTGGCCATTTTGCATGGTTTTATTGACAGTGACAAAAAATCACTTCCGTTCCTTCATCACTAGCAATAACATTGTACTGACAAATACAGTGCTTTTAGTCATTGCATGGTTTTGTGTCCATTGTTTCCCCCAATTGCATGGTTTTGTGTCCATTGTTTCCCCCAGGTGATAAACCTTTAGTGGAACAAGGCATTAAGATGAACAAGGAATTGAAGAAAACAGCACAGTAGTCTGATAATTTTTTCCATGACTGTATGCTACACATATGTATATGTGTCAGCATACATGTGTATGTATATCTAGGTGTGTATGTATGTATACAGTATGTGGCACTTGTGGTTATGCGTATATATTTACCCTGACATAGATAATATAATACAATACTCGGCAGTAATACAGACATAATGAAATATAATAATAATAATTTAGATTGCAATTACTCAACAACACCACACTCAGCAAAAACGGTTACCTACCAATCCTCTACTACTACTAACATTAACTACTTACTGTACATCCACTGTTCAGGTTACATACTCATTCTATTCGTGTCTGTGTCTATTAAACTTAATCGTATTTATCTTTTGCTGCTGGAACCATAATTTCCTGAAGGATACTTCACATGGATATTAAGGTTCTTTCTATCCTTTCGTCCATCTGTCCATCTATTTAATTAGAAGTTAACCTAAATCATGTCTGTTTCAGGGTCAGCCAACTCTGCAAGTTCTCAAAATAACTGCTTATTCACTTGTTATTTCATTAGTCACGGACACTTCAACTTTTTCCCTGAAGTTCAACTGGAAACTGGAAAAACGTATAGAGCTGCGAGCCCGGCCATGTTACAATATTACATTCACCGTGATGCTCCAGACTGTCGTATTGATACAGTGGTAATAAAAGTAAACCAAAGTGAATCAAAGTAATTAAACTGTACTAAAGCATACAGCAGGAGTGGGCCGGAGAAGAGCCACGTTGACAGCAGACTGTGCTAAATAATTACCTTCCAGACAGATAAAGCACAGACATGTCCTGAAGGCAGCGGAGAGAGACTGATCCTGTGATGTGCTCAGCTGAGCTCCACACGCTCATTGATTTCCTTATGATTTCCTGATGAAAAAAATAGACCTCAGTTGCCGCTCGACTTCTTTTATTTGCGGGATCGATATCTTGAAAACGATCTACCTGTGTTCTATTTGTCGGTAAATTAAATCACTCACGCAAAACCAGGTTAATATTTATGCAAACAACTACAGATGACACTTTTTTTTCCCCGTGTTGTTCTGCCCCGCGTTAATGTGAAGCATAACGCCAACATTGTTCTTGTCAAATTCCGTCTAACCTCTGCCTTACAGTGTTTATCAGGAGAAACAACACTCTCCTTATCTGCTGTGCTTCTTTATTTTATTGAATAAACATCACAAAATGAAACGGCCCCCCCCCATGGTAATCATTCCAAAAATAAAAAAATACTAGTATTCAGAGCCAATACCTACAAAAGAAATAGTAGCACAAAAATGTGACAGCAATTTTAGCTTCATTCAGAGAAGAGAGCTGCTGTAACACAGGTTAAAACTGCCTGGAAATGGAATTTATTCCAAGGCGAAGGCAAAACGTCTACCTTGTTCTTCCACACTATAAGTCAGCATAAAGTGATATTACATCCTTCTACCCATGACAAGTTTTTTGACTGACAATAATATGAAAACATGAAGGGAGAGAGCTCTGAAATAGAAAGATAGGTGAGATGACAATAGTAGGAACCAGCGATTTATAAAAATACATGGGGTTGACGGAAAGGCAGGACCTTGTTTTTTTTTTTTATTATGGGAGGAAATAAAAGAGATAAAATCCCTGTATTCATCAGACGATGGAGGATAACGCTGCACCTCTTTGCTGCCACTGGAGGCGACGTTGGGTGTGTGGTCACTCTTAACCAAACCGTGTTTACAGTATTAAAAACATGATCTATAACAGTGTTGTGTGAATAAGTAGACTATTCTTTTTTTTTTATTGTTATTGCGTATCAGGCAATAAACTACAGCTCGGAGGCTGGACGTGGCCTGTTAAAGGTGTGTATTATGGCACGACTATCTTATATACCGTATTATCACGACTACAAGGCGCACATAAAGTCTTAGATTTTCTTCAAAATGTGAGGCGCCCCCTATAGTGCGTAGTACAGAACCCCATGAGAGCGTTAAAGGGGGAAGTGTGGGCGTTGTATTGCCCTGCTCTATTTTTAAATACTCACACGTTGTTGTTGCTGTTGTTGCGCGGATTAGAGAACACCATGAGAACGTTAAAGGAAGAAGTGTGGGCTTGGATTGTATACAAAACTCAGGTGCGCCTTATGTTTGTGCTAAATAAAGTAATGGCACAGATAACAGACTGCTGCCTTTTTTTTAC
>JAFBJS010000412.1:0-19496 GCA_016785265.1 Paraplagusia blochii
GCAGGTTATGTTGCAATGCACTTATAAAAAATTGCTGAAAAGAACCAGTATTTTTTTATTATTATTTAATATGCATCAATACTATTCTCAATTCAATAGAAGCGGTACAGTAAATATTTTATTTATTTATTATACGGCACCATTACTCTCATACAGTGTGTGTACAACAGGCAATAATTTATAATAATATTTATATTATATAATTATTTATAATAAATTGATAATTTGTTTTTCGCCAGAAATGTCCTACATCCCTACACCTACACTATTTACCACAATGTGTGTATATGTGTATTGAATCGCGCTTCTAAACAAAATGTGTCATGAAAAAGACATATATGTTGTATTTAAAAATGTAAGGTTTGACATAACATAAGGTTTGAGCAGTTTAATTTCCATAAAACACACCCATACAAACCGGGGGATCCAATTCAGGGATTGAAAACTGGAAACATAAAGTTGTGTTCTGTAACAGAAGTGGAATGTATATTAAATAATAATAGTAACACGTTCATACTGGTTTTATTTGGTTCTTAAAGGGCTGTTGGTAGCCTAGTGGTTAAGGAAACGAACTTGGGTCTAAGTTACTGCTGAGGTGCCCTGAGCATGGAATTGTCCCCCCACACTGCTCCCCGGGCACTGCCTCAGTTGGCTGCTCCCTGCTAACTATGGTGATGAATTGAATGTAGAGGCAAAATTTCCCCAAAAAACTTCTGATGAACAACGATATACTTTTTTATCCTTTAGAAATCTTATGTGGTGTACACTCAGAGTCAGTCATCTCCTATTTTTTGGTAGCCAGGACTTTGAGCCAAAATGTTTTTCCCAATCGGTTCAAAACAAAAAAGATATTTCAATGATTCCGGTTTCTGGGTTCCACCGTGAGGGTGATGTTCCTGAACCGATTCAAACAAAAAAATGTCATTCCTTGAACTTTTCAGGACACAAATGACATTGAATGTAGACTACACAGATTTTCTAAAGAAATATAGTATATAATAAAGTATTTTATTATTATTATTATTATTATTATTATTATTATTATTATTATTATTATTATTATTATTATTATTATTATTATTATTTATACACTGTTTGCCATTATTTTTTGATTAGCATTTCTATTCCAGAACAAAAAAAAAACAATATGTTTCTGTTCAGCAAAAAGGGCAAAAGTTTCTGGTTTTTGTTCCTTGAACCGGTTCAAAGCTCTGATTCTAACTGGGACAAAAGTCCACCCATGCTAAAAACTGTTATGACTGAAAGAAAAGCACAGTAGTGTCCAGACGGGTCATACAAGTTCGTCCCACTTTTATGACATATCACCATGAAATATGACATTAGAGAAAAAGGCTTTTCGTTTCACTTTTACTCAGCTCAAATGTTTCCGTCCTATTAGCAGTGTGTGGTTATATGTTGGGATGGATGAAGATGTGCAGAAAGGTCAGAGCTTAATTTGAAATAAAACAGTCAATCCAGAGCTGACATATTACCTCCTGATGTGGCAGGGATTCTTGGCTTCTTGCTTGGCTAATGTCTAAAGTTTTTTGTCCAAGTACTTTCGTAGTAAAAAAAAAAAAAAAAAAAGTTAATCAAACCTGCTGCATATTTTTTTCAGCCCAACATCCTCAAAACTTCCATTAACCTTTTTATGCATTTGATTTTCAAATAATTCCCACGTACATGCTGTGAACTCAAGGTGAATGTGTTCAGTGAATGTCCCTTGAAACCTTAAAAAAAAATCATATTAGCACTAGAAAGTAAAAAAAAAAAAAAAAGCTCCTCTTTCCAACATTTTGTCATTGGCACAAAACAAACTGGAATATCATGTTGCCTGTTCACTTCCCTGTTTAACATTGATCCCCAGGTCTTGTTCGTGGTAAAGACAGTTTGAAACAGTAGTGTTTACTGACAGTGGTGGTATTTTTTTTTTTTTTTTTTTTTTTTTTTTTGGGAAACAAGTTTTTTTTTTTACCTATGGAGCTTATTAAAAAAAAGCTGGATGTCGAGGCCCTGTATCTTTTGGGGTCATCCAACTTACTAAAACATTTTCCTCTCTGCAGCTTGTGGTTTCCTTGCTCTGTCCCTTGCAGTCGGCTTAAGCTGCTTTGACTTCATGATTGTCTCTCTCAGAGACTGATCTTTCTCAATCACCATGTCTCCCTCTGTCACCCTCCCTCTGTTTCCCACTATTTCTTACTTTAACTTTCCCATCTGCACATTCAGGTTAATCACATTTCCTGTTTATCAACAACCTTCCCTCTTCATCACTGTCTCCATGCCTCTGTCTTTCCATTGCTACGTCTCCACTCTGTTCTGTTTGTCTTCCTGTTTAAGTGGAGCCTTGATTCACTCTCTGCTGTCTCTATGTTCTTGGAAATGTAGAAGAAGCCAGACAAAGGTCGAATTCAGGTGCACTCTCACACATTAGAGAAGTTTCTCAGCAAGAGGCAAAAAGCTGTGTCCTAAATCGGCAGATGCTGGTAAATATTAGCATTCTTTACAATTCCTAGAACATTTTGGTTGAATGTTTGACTTACCAGTAGAAGGAGCTGATGCTGTAATTTGGTTAAAAGAATGTTTTTATTTTATATTTTAAGATCTGTATTACATATGTTATATTGATCGATAGATTGAGAAATCCCATGTACTTTCTTGAGCCATTTTACTTGGAATCATTGTAATTCATACAATTCTGCTACTCACATTAACATGGGCTGCAAGGGAATTCCTCTGTCATTGTTGTGTAACCCAAGCGTTCACCTCCTTGGTAGGTTCAAATCCCTGTTAGGACAATTGGTCTCCAGTGGGCTCACCACCTGCGTGTGATTTGGTCGGTGGTCATAGAGATGCTGCTCCCGCCCCCTAGTAGCGGGTAAGCGGATAAAATTGGATAGTTGGCAGCCTTGGTGAAGCAAGTATCTTTTTCTTACCACCTTTAATTTTAGTTGAATGTGTTTTGGCAGACTGTTATCTTTAAAAAAAGACTTTTTAATAATAGAGTATATCCTTGCACTATTTTGAAAATATTCAGAAAATAAACCATGGTTAGCTGGACTAATATACTTTTGTAATATGAAATTTATATACATTTCCATTCTCGGATATATAAAAAAAAATACCATTACCTCCTCTGTCTGCCAACGGAACTCTTTTCCTGCCTCTAAATAATTCAAAGTGTGTGTGTTATGTGGTGAGTTGTGGTCAAGCTATTACGATTCATATCATGGTATGTATTTAAAAATAGAGTAAGGTCAGAGAAAATGCAATGTAAATGAGCTAACGGTCAACTTTAGTTGCCGTGCGTATGTGTGCACGGAGGTCTGTGAGTGTGTGTATTTTATCAGTTCAGCATTAGGATGCTCGTCACTCTGTGGTGACGGCTATCTCCAATTACTATTAATGAAGAATTATGTCCCTGTAATCTCTCCCTCCCTCTCTCACCCCCTTCTTGCTCTCTGACTTTCCATCTCCATCTCACACCTACACAGACCCTCATGCATCCATCCGTTTTTTGTTTTTTTTTTTCCACCCTTCCTCCGCCTCTCAATTTCTCCCCTTCCTCTCTCGCTCTCTTGTTGGCTTTTCATTAGTTGTTAATTAAATTTCAGCAGGGATGATTTGGCAGGAATACCCATCAGCTTTAAGGGTAAGAAGCCTGGTGACACCGAGCAGAAGAATGATATGTGACAGGCGTTCTGTGCGTGTGTGTGTGTGTGTGTGTGTGTGTGTGTGTGAGAGAGTGAGCTGGTGTTGAGGAGTGATAAGGAGGAATTTTTAAATAAGAATAAATTGGCTCTCAAAAAAAGAAACAAAGTGATTCCAGGGTCTTTGACAGGACGGTAATACATTTAAAATTAAACAGGATGGAACCCAAACAGGAACTCATATGACTTGGAAACCGTCCCCCCACCGTGATCCCAGTCACTATTAAATCTAGGATATTTGTGGAACATTCCGGTAAACTGTATGCAATTGTGTGTGTGTGTGTGTGTGTGTGTGTGTAGACGACATTTGTTTGTTCTCTGCCCTTTAGAAAAACTATTGTTGATTTGGAGAAGCCTGCAACGACAGATCGACAGAACTGTCAAACGGGTCTGACTCACTTTTTCAGTACAATAGTCGCATTTTATAGCTCCCTTTAAGGTAATACTACAGTAGTAGGGCTGAATATATGTCAGACAAGTCAAAGTAAAAATCATTTAAAAAAACTATGATAGAATGAATAGGGTGAGGTTAACAAGGTAAAGTTAGAAAAAAAAGACTTGAATATTACATACACATACGTCCATTAGTATGCTGAGCTGATTAGCTCCCACCTCTCTACCCTGTGGCTCTTCCTACCTTTCCCTGCTGCGCAGAGAAGAAAAACCTCAGAAAAACTTAATAATGCCCGCCCACGTACTCCACATACAGTGTATGTAACCTGAATGTATGTGCAAGCATTGGTATTCAACACATGTGTAAGACTTTTGTTTCATTTTGCATACATTTTGCATAGCAAATTCTAGCGTATGCACGGAAAAAAAACCTCTAGACCTAAGACCTCTAGAAGCTTTACTCGTCACATGACATTTCAGGGAATGAGAGTGAAAAAAATTCTGCAGGATTGTGCAAAGTGTACATACACTATGATGGATCTGGTAGAAAATATGAACAAGTAATAAAAATAAAATATAAACAAATTATAAGCAAGTAAAAATTAAAAAAATAATATAAACAATATAGGCAGGTAAAATAAAATAAAGAAAACCAAAATAAAAGTACATTTGATCACATTAGAAGCGTAATCATTTAACCTTAAAAATACATTTATCATTTAACATCCATTGATTTTGTGTTAATTGTTTTTATGCGATTTCAGTCATATATGAATAATTATTCTAGAGATTCTTCAACTTGATAATTTATTGAAATAAAAATAGAAAACAGTTTATAATAATGTTTATACAAAACTTTCAATATACTAATATTACTAATAATACTAATATTAATCATAATAGAAATAATATTTCCAATATTAATTTAAACTATAATAAAGCTTTTAATTTTTTACTGCTTTTTTACTGCTTATCAGTGGATGCTGCACATCATAGAAATATATTAAGTATATCAAGTATTATCAAGTTACAATATTTGGTAGATAAAGTGAAGCAATATTTATCAAATCAAAATATTAATTTAGGTTCCGATTAAAATATATGTTTAATGGCAATCAATTGAAAATAATTAAGTGGACACAGAGTTGATATAATGGTTTAATGACTGAATACTTTAGGTGTGCTTGAAATTTATACAATTTATTCATTTTATATTGGTTTAATTTCTCTTCCAGTCTTCAACATGCGCAGGGGTGCTTTAATTATTCAGTCTAACTGAATTGTTTGCCCTGGTGAAGTGAGAAACCAAGGTTGTACCTCTGCCCTCCTCTGGTAACTGCTGGGATTTACTCCAGTCCTTTGGAATGAACTGTTTGAAATAAATGCTATTATTACATCATCGCTAACTGCTGTTACATCACGGTTAAGTCATCGTGAGTTCAGCTACAGGTCAGGTGAGCTGTGCAAATAAATGTCCGGTTCACAAAGGCATTGGTTTAGAACCTTTGACTATACACAACAGCTGATATGCCTGGTGTTAGAGGCTGCCAAAAATACCAAGATTTTCTTTTTTTTTGCAATGGCCAGTACAGAAGGAAGGGAAAATGATCATAAATGCAAAGGAGAAAAACATATATTAAACATAAGGTGTTGGAAATGTAGCCTTCAGGGCAGAAGGACAGATAAAAGATCTTCGGAAGATTCATGAATGTAGTAACGAAGGACACGGAGACGTTGGGGGTTAAGCCCAGAGGAGGTGAGGGATTACAGGAGATCATGGCAGAGAGAAGATGATGTTAATGGTAGAGTATTGATGTCAAAGACACGCTTGCTGTAGCAGCATTACGATAAATAAACATGGACGTGGGTCGCTTCTTCTTCCAACCTCCTGACGTGTGCAGTTTCACGGTTGTGTAACGCTTTAATGCTCATTCAGTGTTCTTCAGCGTTTTGTTTTTTTTAGATGCACAATATTAAATTCTTAACATCTATATTGTTGTTGTTTATATTATGTTTTTGTCAAAGTCCTTCTATTATTCATTTACTTCTTTTCCTCTATTGCTTTTTTCCCTGCAGCTGATCTTCTGACCGCGCCTCCCGACTTGACAAATGCAGCTGCCATGTATCGTGGTCCAGTCTACGCCCTTCATGATGTTTCCGATAAAATCCCAATGACCAACTCCCCTCTCCTGGACCCTCTACCCAACTTGAAGATTAAAGTTTACAACTCCTCTGGTCTGGTTACACCACAGGATGATCTCGGTGGAGACTTCACCTCCAAACTTTCTCCTAAGGTATTGTATTGTCTCCCGACGTCTGGCCCCTGATTTCTCGTCTTGTTTCATCAACATCTGTGTTTATGTAGTTGGTTGTTGTTTGTTGTCTATACCCGATTCCGAATTCCTGTCTGGCAACCATAATCAACCGCATCATACAATTTTTAACTCAGATTTACATCACGCTGTGGATGTTTTGATCAAAAGATGCAAATGAGGTCTTATTTTTTTTTTAGCACTTTTATCTCGAGGTGGTTTCACAGGTCTGTTGTAAATCCAGTGTCTTCAAACAGACTGGCAGCTCGGCCCCCGTGGCACCGCTCCCAGGCAGATGAAGATCTTCCTTGTAGCATTTTATTCAATAGTTAGCAAAGAAACATGCAGAAACAAGGCATGTTGATAAATGCAGTGAAATCCCACTGGAAACTAGAGTATTAACATAACATTTTTCAAGGCTTGTGGCAAAGAGGAAAAAAAAAACAACTTAAATTGATCTGCGGATGCAGCAGTGAGCTTTTTCCCCAACCTCCGTGAACTTTGTGTTTCATTACATCCTCACTGTGCTTGACATCAGCTTTATGAAAGGAACTCCGTCCTTCTAACAAAAAAATAGATTTCCTGCATATACACATACGATACAAACACTGTATGTATTAACCTCATCTTTCAGCCTCCACACAACATATCATGTTAAAGGGCAGAGTGCATTCCTACGCTTTTGCTTTGCGAAGCTAAAAGCAGCCTCTGTTCACATCTGCTTGTTATCTTAAAAGAAAAACGAGGGAGCTAAAGGAGGGAGAGTGAGGGACTAGTTTTCGTCTGAGAGGGTTTGGAATTGAGGGTTTGGAATAGACCGGAATTTGATGATCATTAAAGATTCTTCTGAGTTACAACAACATACGTTACATAGGTTCCCCAACCTTTTTTGCGTCTCCGACTGGTTTAATGTCTCATACTATTTTAACGGACAAGTCGTTAGGTTGTGGAAGATAAATACTAGGGATCACTTTGGATCGAACTGAACCGAATTGGATCGAACTGGAACAATCGTTTAATATTATTTTATGAATCGTTCCTGAATCGGATCGTAGCCTATGAATCGAGATATGAATCCGATTGTTATGTGAGTGAATCGCCACACCCCTAATATACGCTATATATATTAGGGGTGTGCAAATTAATCATTTTGGATCAGTTTGCATCGAACTGAACCGAATTGGACCGAACTGGATCAATTGTTTAATATGTTTTTTCTATGAATCGTTCCTGAATCGGATCGTAGCCTGTGAATCAAGATATGAATCGGATCGTTACGTGAGTGAATCGTCACACCCCTAATAAATACCCTTTTATAAAAAATAAATATCTAGTGCTCTGAAATATTTTCCCACCTATAAAATCTTGTATCAATGACTCTGTGTCATTTAGATGTGTATAAGAGACAGGTCTTCAAACAGACTGGCAGCTCGGCCCCCGTGGCACCGCTCCCAGGCAGATGAAGATCTTCCTTGTAGCATTTTATTCAATAGTTAGCAAAGAAACATGCAGAAACAAGGCTGTCTCTTATACACATCTCTCGGGTCACGTGCTCTAATCTCCTGTGACGTCAGTAAACTCCAGATGAGCCTCGTGTTCATTATGTGGTTTTGCTGAATGTCACCATGTTCACCACGTGGTTCTATACACACGCTGCTTTCAGCTCCTTTTCCCTCCCGGTGTCCTGTCATTGTCTCTCCTAAAACAATGTTTCCCTCTGACTCTGGCGTCTGTCCACACGTTGACTACAGTGACTCCTGTCTTTGTGACAATTCACGTCAGTGTCTCTCCCTCGTGTCCCTCCTGCTTCAGCCTCCAGCTGCTCCCCTGTCCTCCAATTAGCCTGAGCCAAACCAGGCCAGCCTGAGTCAAAGAGGCCGACGGTGGTTGTATTGGACGCATCAGTGAGTGACGGGCATGTTGCACCGAGCAGGAGATGAAACACGGGTGGAGGAGGAGGTGGAGGGGAGTGAAGCATGTGAGGCCAGGATAAACAGACTCACTGGGGTAAACAGAGATGACACCTGTCTCTTATACACATCTAATCTATGAATCGTTTTGGATCGGTTTGGAACTGAACTGTATTTGAATCGATTGTTTAATTTTTTTTTTTTGTTTTTTGAATCGTTCCTGAATTGGATCGTAGCCTATGAATCGAGATATGAATCCGATTGTTATGTGATTGACTCGTCACACCCCTAATATACACTATATATATTAGGAGTGTGCAAATTAAACATTTTAGATCAGTTTGGATCGAACTGAACCAAATCACATCAAACTGGATCGATCGTTTAATATATATTTTTTTTTTTTATGAATTGATCCTGAATCGGATCGTAGCCTGTGAATTGAGATATGAATCCGATCGTTATGTGAGTGAATCATTACATCCCTAATATACAATATATATATATATATACATATATATATATATATATATATATATACAGTATTAGGGGTGTGCAAATTAATCGTTTTGGATCAGTTTGCATCAAACTGAACCGAATTGGATCGAACTGGATCAATTGTTTAATATATATTATTTATTACGTGAGTGAATCGTCACACCCCTAATAAATACCCTTTTATTGAAAATGAATATCTAGTTCTCTGAAATATTTTCCCACCTATAAAATCTTACAGATGATGGAATCCTTACAATTCTATTGTTCAGTTCTTTTGTTGATATGGGTATGGATCAAGTGGAAGGTAATAGCCAGATAGGGCCAATAGGAAAACATTATTTCTCTGTGACCCTGCACCAATTCATCAACGGACTGATATTGGTCCGTAACCCGGAGATTGGGTACCACTGGTCTAGAGTTCTGTTCACCGCCAATTTGTGTTGTAATGGATGATGTGAGTCAAAATGCAGATATACATTTTAGATATAAAGATATTAAAACCTCAATGTTATGTAAAAAACCTCATCTAGCCCCACCTCCTTTTAGCCTTTTGTTTTCTGCAACAACCTCTTTCCCAGGTATACAGCTCCTTTTTAGGTTAAATACCAGGAACTCACCAGTAGTCAGTTAGAACTAAAGAAACCTCTTGGATGAGAGGGGAAACAAGAAACCTACTATGTCCAGTTGCCCTCAAAATAACTAGTTTTGGATAGGTAGCCAACACAACTACAGTAGTGTTTGATTAAATAACTATATGGTGCTTTCTTGTGGTTTAGGTGCAAGGTTTGATATGCCTATGCCCTCAATAGGTTTTGCAAATGCTTCTAGCTGTTATTGACTTTGCAACCTCTTGTAAATGTGTTTGGATTCACAGATAACTCAGTCTCTGTTGGAAAACAGCGACACAATGAACCTTCGTAACCAGAGTTTGGCCCGGACTAGAGATCCCTCCTGTATGGCTCATGGATCCTTCAACAACCAGGGAGGACACCTCATTGTTCCAAACTCAGGTAAACTTACCAACCTTTTTCTTTGACTTGCATTTGTGTGGCAACAGTGGTGCCCCAGCAGTTAAGGAAGCAGACTGGGGTCATTGAGGTTTAAGGTTGAGGTTTCTAATCCACCTGCTGCCAGGTTGCCACTCAGTCCAAACCCACTTACAGTGGACTCACCACTCACAGAAAGGCTCACAGTATGTGCTGTGTCATTCACGACTGCTGCCACAAAAGAGGATGAAGGTGAATGAATTAATGTTTGTTCTGTGACCCTTAAAATCGGAAAACTCCCCTTCACCAACAGCGATAACATTGACTTAAAAAAAACTTTTTGTTTGACATGGCAGCGTACGCACAGTTTGTGCAGTTGAGTAGAAAAAATTCAAGCTCAGCTTTTTGCAAGCATGAAAGAAAAACAAAAAATGGAACAGGACATGCACGGCTGACAGCAGCTCTTCATACAACAGTTGCAGGAGAAAGAAGAAAACAACAGCAACAAGGTGGGATTATGAGCTGATGCACAGGCATTTGGACAAGCTGAGCTCAGCCCATTACTCTAAAATGTATATATAAATATATATATAAATATATATATATATATATATATATATATATATATATATACAGTCATGGAAAAAAAATATTAGACCACGCTGTTTTCTTCAATTCCTTGTTCACCTTAATGCCTTGTTCCACTAAAGGTTTATCACCTGGGGAAACAATGAACACAAAACCATGCAATGATTTTGTGTTCATTGTATTTGTCAGTACAATGTTATTGCTAGTGATGTAGGAACGGAAGTGATTTTTGTCACTGTCAATAAAACCATGCAAAATGGCCAGAAATCAGCTCTGAAATTAAACTTAACTATGAGCCTTTTTTGTTGTTATTATATTTGTCCAGATTAATGTAGATTAAGTGGAAGCAGAATTTTAAATGGACAAGAAATTAAAGAAAGTGTGGTCTAATATTTTTTTCATGACTGTAAATATATATATGTATATATATATATTTATATATATATATATACACACACACTGTATATATCTATATATGTGGATAAAAACGACAAAATTATTTTGAAAATAATTATCAAAAGAATTTGAAACATTAATTTAAAAATATTATTAAACTCCAGACTCTGCCAACTTGATGCCATGTTGCCGACCTTCTAAACCAAATTAAGCATCAATGCATTGATGACATTGCATGTGATGTCGGTAAAAACAAATAACACTGGAGATTTTTGAATCCTAGATCTTGGAACCAAAGTAATTATTTCTTTTTTTTTAGCCCTTGATTAATTCTAGATTTCAAAAGCAGTCTTTTTTTTATGATTTAGACTTTTGTTGACCATTGCTGCTCAGACATATTCACCTGATTATGGTCCAAACTCTTTCTGCAACACAGCAGGATTCTCTGAGAGTTGTCCCTAAGACACAGCTGCATTGTCTCATCTGTTCTTTCAGTTTTCATCAAGGTTTTATTAAGCGTCTCTCCTTAATTCAGCTCCATGCTCGCCAGCCTTCACGTCCCCGCAGCAGAAAACCACCCCCACAGTACGGCCGTGCCAACACCATGTGTCACCACTGGGATGGTATTAGACAGATGATGAGTGGTGGCTGACTTCCTTCGAATATGATACTTAGGATTCGGGCCAGAATAAGGACAGTATTTCTGTCATCGGAAAGCTCTCAAGCCTTGGCTGTAAAAAGCAGAACATCTTAGTCCTTCATTCTAGAAAACGCTCGGCCATAACTCAGCCAAAGTGACCAGAAACATTAAACTGTCTGAATTATGAATTCAAACCACATTCTAATAACATCGCAACTTTATGATAAATTTCACTTTTTTCACTTTTTGAAAAGAAGAAGTTGAATAAGTGAGTTGAGTGAGGTTCGAATGAGTTATATCACCAATGGAAAATAAAAAAAATATTTTTGCCTCCAACCTTCCTGTTCTGTGATTCTTGCAGGTGTGAGTTTGTTGGTTCCAGCCGGTGCAGTACCTCATGGCAGGGTGTATGAGATGTATGTGACGGTGCACAGGAAGGACAGCTTGAGGTGAGTGTGTTTTTCCGTTTGCCCCCAATTTTCCTCTCGGATTTCCTGCCGTATTTTATCTTCATTATGTTTTCTTTGCCACACTTCCTTAATTTTTATTTATTTATTTATTTTTTTGCTTATATGCTTTTGCTTTGACTGAGCTCTTTTGATTTGATTAATTTGGACTGCAGATTCATTGTATCTGGTTTATTGTTTATTTATTGCAGTAAATATCGATCACCAGACAAGAATGTCCAAAATATTGACATATTATATCATTATAATGAAATTAAATAAAAATAAAATAATAAATAAAATTAACTCATATTACACAGTAGGGAGAAACTTAGCCGTATTAGTATTTTCTAATTTTTAATCATCAATTTTTTCAAGAATACACACACACACGATACACACTTTTTGTATTACACAATGACACAAAAAGAGAACAAAACAAAGAGAAAAAAGGGAAAAAAAAAAAAAAAAGTAGCCAGCAATAACTCAGGCAAATGGGCCAGTATACATTTCCCTCATTTAGGTGAACGTCAAATCTTACACACTTAAAGATATAAAAGAGAGAAATTCATAGATCTCTGTTCTAAACAACAGAGTTTCACCACTTATTGCCATCCTTGAAGACCTTGTTGTTAAATCGTTCCTAATTGGTCTGATCAGTGCTAAATAGTTCTCACAACAAACTTGACATCATAGTGTTATGGAATCATTGATTATCTGGATGTACAGGAACAAGATGACTCACACGGATGACTCTTAGAAATGAGAAGTTAGCAGTATTATATTAATTACAGCAATGTCAAGAAGGTCTTCAAAAATAAAAAAAATAAAAACTCTAGTTAATATGTGGATGCATGACTCAAGGACATGTTTATGGTGCAGAGCCACAAAAACAAACACTGAGCTTCACGAGGCGTACGCCAGAGATCACAGTTTCCACAGTAACTGAGAGACGGTGCCTATTTTTGGGTGATTTCTAACTCCTGTTACATGTACTGAAGTTCTAACCTGTCTCCACGCTGCACATGTCAGAGCAAAAGCACTTTTTAAGATTGACTTATCTTTTATTTATCAGATCTAAAATTTCTGAATCCATCAATTTATTTGTCTGACTCAACTGCTTTGATTTATTATTGTTTTTTTTTTTTCTGAACCTTAGTGTTTTGGGGGCTTTTAGCAAAATCATATTAAAGAACATAAAAATAAAGTAATTTGACAAGTTTAAATCAAAATAGAGGGAAAGGATGTTTTGGTCTGATTAGCCAGTAACATTTTCTGTGATTTGAAGCAGAAGGGCATTTAAAGATGAAAAAGAATTATTAATAAAAAAGCAACTGAGGAAAAATGGCTCTAACAGTAGATGAATACACTTTTCTTTTCTGCTCTGCACAATACATTCAATTTTGTAGCAAAACCGTGTATTTTCCAAACATGTCTGTTATTTTTCTTAAATTATATTAATTTCCATTCAAGAGAGGACATGACGGTAGATGGAGTTAGAGTTGAGGATGCGGAGGACAGGGTGAGATGGAAATTGTTGACTCGCTGTGGCAACCACTGAAAAAGGGACAAGACTGTCTTTGCTATTCAGTCTACACAGTGGTTTTCCAATCATTAGTGATTCCAATCAATAATGATGCAGTATAAACAAACCTTCATGATTTGCTTTGCATCACTGTACAGCTACCAACAAAGCTCTTTGTTCTCCATAAAGTTCAAATAGTTCCAGGTTCCGTAATTTATATTTAATGCTGAACACATTATCATAGTATCATCAAACAAAATAACTTTGGAACAAATGAAGACATATATACTTTTTGTAGCATATAAATAAGATGGATTTGAATTTCTTTTGTAAAAACAGTGATGAAGAGAGTTGAGTTTTTTTAGTTTAAATTTTTATATTTTGTTCTTGGTTTCATTAAAAAAATACTTTTAATGTTTTGTAAAGAATTAAGGAGAAAGTGGACTTGGACTTGGTTCAAAAGGCCTCAGGTTCTAATCAAGAAATAAGTCATTCTAAGCACCGTCCTAACCAACATAACTTCCAGTGGGCTCACCACCCATAGGAAGGCTGACAGAATGGAGCAGTGTGATTTGGGTAGTGTTTGTGGAGACTGCTGCCCCAGAGACCGTGTAACGGATAAGCAGAAGAAGCTGAATGAATTAATAATTGAGGAGAAACATGCATATTTTAGCTTGTGACTGCTGTTTAATGTGAGGTAGTTACACATACCCAAATGCTGAGGGGATAAAGACAACTTTACATTGCTTTTAATTGGGGTTCAAGTAAATATCCAGATTCTATTTTTATTGTAATATTGAAAAAGGTAATAAGCAGAGTGTATCTTTCACATGCAAGTCACTGTTAACCCACGTTTGAGGTCAGTAATCAAGAAACAAATGTCTTCAATATGTCCTGGCCTTCTCTTGGTCAATAAAGGCCAGAGAACAGCATGTAGCTACACCCACCTACCTTAGCAACACTGTGCATACCAACAGTCCTGTGGTTTAGGTTCATTAGGGTCCAAACTGGTCATCAGTTTCCCTAAAGGACCAATTGAATCTACTGCACAGCAGTGGCCAAACTAACATATGAAGATATGTAATTCAATGAGGTTCCAGTCTGTGTCAGGTAAGTCAATGTTGGCCGAGTGAGCTTCTCCACCATGTGAGCTTCTAATGAGTCAATAATGAGCTTCAGCACCTCAATCGATAACTCCTCTGAGGGTTAGTGGCCCCGTGACACAAGCCAAAAAAAAAAAAAAAAAATGAAAATCACGTCCTTCCTCTGTATGTAAACCCAGTGTGTCAAAGCTTTTTTTTTTTTTCTTCTCTGAGAAGAGAGAAGAAAATGATGTAAAATGGATTACAGCGGAGAACACAGGCAGCCACGGCCTCATGGGCTTTCATGGTTGAGCTTGCTTTAAGGATGTGGTTTTAGTTCATTCCGTTTAGTCATGGAAGTTGGCCCTGTGAGGAATATTGATGGAGCTGTGTGTGTATAATTGCACACTTATTCACAGTGGGAGGATTATGTTGCCTTAGCATAAACACATTCCACCAGTTCAGTGGTGAAATGCAGGTGAGTGTGTGTGCTTACTAGTATTCCTTTATATCCTGGCTGTGAGTTGTGAACTACTGACTGAAGCCCCGCTGACTACACTAATAATCCTCTCAGTGCACCGGGGCTGCGCTCTGCTCTGTTTTGTTCTGTGATTTCCTCATACCTGAACCCGGTTTATCCTTTTGTTTATCCCTTTGTACCTCACTGTGGTTCTATACGAGGACAAGCTGAGGTCTTTCCACGAATGAATCGTGAACAGAGAGGATTGTCAAAACTATTTTACTGAAAACATCATTATCTCCGTCATCTGTATGTGTACAGACCCCCGGTAGAGGACATACAGACCGTGCTGAGTCCTGTGGTCAGCTGCGGACCTCCAGGACTCCTGCTGACCAGACCCCTGATTCTCACCATCCACCACTGCGCTGACAACGTCCAGGAAGACTGGCTCATTCAGTTGAAGAACCAACTGGCCTTAGGGGAGTGGGAGGTGAGTCCAAATAATTATGTGTTTGAGTTATGGGGCTTTGGTTATGTTCAAGGTGACTGCACTGTGGTGATGTCACCTGGTTGATGGAAATGTGATGTTGCAGACAGGGCTGAAATATACTCTCTCTCTCTCTCTCTCTCTCTCTCTCACTCTCACTATAAATATACTTCACTATACTTGAAAACATTTGTCCCAACAGAAGCAGCAATCATCAGTATCAGTGGTGAACATGCACTAAAAACATACATACATGTATAAATGCATCAATATATAGGCTATATATGTAGCTACAGATATTAATTTATATATCATGCATAAATGTCACCTTCTCAGACATAAACATGTTATAAATACAAATACATATGATGATTTGTTACCATCACAGGTATGAAGACAATTTAATCTTGTTATAAATTTAATTGTTATTGAGGTTTTGCTATGACATTGATGTGTAGGCTACAATTATATTAAATGTTTAACCCTAATATTATTCCTATTATTAAGAATAATTATGTAATGCAACCCATTTTGCAGCAACCTAGAGTAGAAATGTTCTTACGGGTTTTTGTTTATAGAACAGCTAAATTCTTTACATTTGGCAAAATCATTTAAGTTTAAGGGTAGTAAACAGGAACTTTTGTGAAAAAAAGTTTTGCAACAGACGCAAGTGCAACATCCTCTCATTTATCGTTAGCATATTTACACTTACTTAATTTAACCATTCCTTGCAATATACCTGTGAGAAAAATTAGAATTTCTTTACTTCTTAATGCTGTTGAGAAGAACGTTTCCTACTAAGATAACACTTAGTCGATGTTTTTATAAGAAAGCGCTCTTATTTGGAACTCACAGTGGTCATTACTGTATATTACCACAATCATTCTTATAAGTAAGTTAGTTTTGCTCTGCAAATAACAGCAATAGGTTTTCCTTACTACAGGATCTATTGTCTGTTACACCAGTAAATGTGCATATTAACATCAAAAGCTATTGCATGGTTATGTTTTGTTTTTTTAAATTAGTATCTGTTCAGTATTCCCGACGTTGAGTCACTCATTCATATGTATGCGCAAACACTTTATCAACCACAGCCCTAAAGAATAGCCCACATCACATGTGCACAGGGGCAGTAAAAGAGAGAGGAAAGAAGAAGGGGAGGATAAATTCGGTAAACACAAAATGCCCACAGGCTATTAGACAAATAGGAGGTTGAAGTCTCCTATCTGAAGCAATTTGTTATGCTACTGCCATCTTCTCCCCGTCTCTCTCTCTCTTCCTGTCTCTCTCTATTTCACTCTCTGTTCTATTTTCCTTTTTTTTTTTTTCTCGCGTTTCTTTCCCTTTTTCTTTCCCTACACATCAGTCTCTCTCTACGTTTCCTGCCGAGTCTCACAGCATGAAGCCTCTACCTCAGCAATCTGTTATTGCAAGTGTGTGTGTGTGTGTGTATGTGTGTGCTGGCATGCGTGTGTGTGCCCTTGTGTGTGGGTGATAAGGTTTTCTCCCAGCATTGCTGTGTTTACAAGGCCTGTCTTCCATTTCTTATCACATTGCAACACAATGTCTCTGCACAATTAGCCATGCATGTAATTTCTCCCTCTCTCTTACGCTCCTGTACACACGCACACACAACACAGAGATACGTGCACTTCTTGTGTGTGTGTGTGTGTGTGTGTGTGTGTGTGTGTGTCTGAGAAAGCCCTGCACAGAGGGAGGGTTGTTGCAGACTGGGCAAAAAAATGAAAAGTGGAATTCCATCAGGAAGTCGATTTGTTTTCTCTTATTACAGTAGAACATCCATTTCTATCAGAAAGTTCTTTTTTTTCTTTTTTTTTCTGAAAACAGAGAGTCAGGTAATTGAATTCCCCTCACATCAGCGGGAGCAGCCACGGTCGCGATTACCAGTAATAGCAGATTCGTACCATATTGCTGTCCTACCAATTTGTATTGATTTGCCTCATCTGTAGGGACTGAGCTCTGCATGCTTCGCAAGTCAGAGTTTGTAGAGCATTTGTGCACAGAATGCACCGTACCCGTGCCAAACTTTGTTTAATTACCAAGACTTGTACTCACAGCTTCTCAGCATCACTCAGATAAAATGTGCCAGAAATGTTTGCAGACGTAGATTAAAGGTAAGGCAGTGCAGGGTTAGGACCAACCTTGTATTCTTCAATTTCTCGTTTATCTTTTTAATTCCTGGTACCACTGAATGTATTACCTGAAGAATACGATGGACAAGAAAACATCGAATACCTAAAATCACTGGTTTTGCCAGTATAATAGCATAACTATCGATGCTAGAACCGATTTTTATTATCGAGAAAACTATGGAAAATGGATAAATGCAGTTGTTATCATTGTATTTGTCCGAATAAATGTAACTTTAGTACAGGCTTAAACAGGTAGCAGACTTTAAATGAACAAGAAAGTGAAATGAAATTGAAACAGCAGGGTTGTGTAAAGCTTTTTTTTCCCCAGAGTTAGACAAACTAAGGCCCAGGGCCCAGATGGGGCTCGTCCAGCTTTGTAATTTGGAAGTTATATAATATGTAATATGATTATCCTTGACATTTCCCTTTTGAACTCATGGTATCTCTATAGAGGGCATAGAGAAGGCAAAAAGCATTTTTCCTTTTTACCCTTTATTTATGACCTTTATGTTTATTTAACTGCGTTCACACAAACATTATATCTATTTGCTGCCATCTTTAATTTAAGGTCCAATTGTGACCCACAACTCCAGAGTATTTCCCCTGTTTGTTTAAGCCCATAAATAACATTACAAGAAATCATCTCTCCAACAGAGGGCAGTAATGAAATACATTGTTATTTATTATTTCCAATTTTTGTGTTACATTTTCCATTCATTTAACTCTTTTAACTTCTACTGCTACCATACTTTTTTATGGCAGACCCTAACATTCATTATCTCTGAGCGTTTACTCAGTCCTCCCCATGTCATTAAAGTAAATAAAAAAACACGTTGACCCAGCCTTGATCAGGTGAACACAAGGACCTTGCTGACACACTGTTGTTTGCATCGCCGTAACAGGTTTGAAAGGCTAAAGCCTGTTGTTGTTGTTTTAACAGACAGGAAGTGGCTTAATGCCTGTACATGGTCAAACAAAGCTGCTCTCACATATGCTGGACGTCACAACAGTTGCCAGGACAAACAAATAATGGTCAACAGTCAGATCAAAACGAGGCAAACACTGCTGTCGCTTATTTAACATAGAATCATCTACAGCGTCAGAGTTAAACTCTCAGCTCAAACATTAAAACAGGTCATGTTTAGTGTTGAGCTTTATTTAATCTGTTTTGTGGCAGAATTGTTTTTATTAAGTTAAGCCACTGCAGTCGATAAACACTGAAACAAAAACATTTGAAATGACATTGGATTTGGTTTTGCTTTTGGCATATACAAAACTTTATTTTTAAAACTTGTAACTAGTTGTTACAGAACTGCCTTTCAAGCAAAGGAAAATAAATCGCGAAGTGGGAAATATCTTACAGTGAGATCATTTAGAAAATGGGTTTCATGTGAAATTATATGTTAAACCGTACTGTCCTCATTCCATTACCAATATCCACCATCCATGGACATATTATTGTTCTAATGCACCTAAAAGATACTGATATTTATGCGCTCTTGTTTTTTTGTTTTTTTTTTGTATGTGCTGCATCACACTGTAGAATCAATAATGTATTTTGCTTAATCAAAATAAATAAATAATTACTTATTACGAATTACTAAAAATTAATAGTAACTTTTGACACATTCCTCATGTCACTGTGAATATTGTACCGGATTTTCAGGACCATAAGGAGCACATAAAAGCATAGGCGTAGCCAGGTAGCCGGGTGGGCCAGGGTGGGCTTGGGCCCACCCACTTGTCAGTCAGGCCCACCCAATCCAATGAGAGGGCTGATCAAACTTGGCTATAATACTTTGGGGTTGGCCCACCTTATTTTTTTCAGGGCCCACCCATTTTATTGGGTCTGGCTACGCCCTTGCCTAAAAGGTCTTCGATTTTCTTCAAAAGGTGTGGAGCGCCCTATAGTG
>JAFBJS010000412.1:20603-156019 GCA_016785265.1 Paraplagusia blochii
TGTATAAGAGACAGTCAGAAAGACAGGTCTCTTCATAACTTTTACTTGGAAGCATTTTGAGGAGTTTGACTACAGAAAGCAGCCACATGCATCATGCATTTACAGAAAAAGGAATCTTGCGATCAATTCCAAACAGTTTTATTTGTGAGTGAGTAACAGGACCTCCTCCACATCGTGAATAAACCTCCATCATTTGAAAAACATGACTCTACACCAGTCTAAGCCAGGGATTCTTAACCTTTTTGTCACCGAGGCCCAATTTTTTCAGTGTCGAGTGACCTGGGGCCCATAATAATAGCAGTATTAAATTTTTACAGCCCTGTAGGGGGCGCTTGCGGCCCAACTTTGGGCCGGGGCCCAATGGTTCAGAATCCCTGGTCTAAGCTACGCAGCATGAAGGTCTGAACGTACACAAATATGTTTGACGTTGTGAATCCTATTCCTCCAGGATGTGGTCGTGGTGGGAGAGGAAAACTTTACCACCCCCTGCTACGTGCAGATGGACTCAGAGGCATGTCACATCTTAACAGAGACACTGGGGACTTACTGCCTGGTGGGTCAATCGATGGGTAAAGCAGCTGCCAAGAGGCTTAAACTGGCTGTTTTTGGACCAGTCTGCTGCACAACTCTGGACTATCACATCAGGGTCTACTGTCTGGATGACACGCAGGATGCACTCAAGGTAAAGAACTGACAGAAAGTTACTGACTAAGGTATTTTTCCTGGATTGTGTCTCACATATATGCAATATATACAGTCTTTAACAATGTGTTTTTTGTTGGTTGGAATATAAACAAATACATATGTATGAGCATAGTTCCAAATTTTAAGTGGGCAACTTTTGCTGGATTTTCTTTGCAATACAAGGAAACATAAGCTTGTGATTGCTCATCTAGGACGCAGAGCTCTAGGATGTCCAGCAGTGGCAGCACAGAGCAAATGTTTTGGAATCTAAAAGCCCTCAGTCAGTCTCTGGTGGACGTGCTATCTCCCTGTTTAATGATACATCAACCAATCAGTCAAATTGTCTTTATAAAAGCCCACATTTACAGAACGTAGTTATTCTCACAGGGGCTTCACAGTGTTGGTTACATCTTCTGTCCTTAGATCGCCAGCCAGGGTAAGGAAAAAATACAGAAAAACAAAAAAAAAAAACTTGTAGCAGGGAAAAAAGAAAAGGTTCTCCTTCTTTTGTGGTTCTCCCTAAGGTCTAAACCTTAGGGCTAAACCTTAGGGAGAACCACAGGTGAGGGATCCACTCCCTGAATGGACATACATGTATCTCCTAGCTAAAAGCAAACGACTCTGTATGCCATCTTGAGAGCGTGATGACGTTGATGATGGTACATCGTAATGTTGCAACAGGAACCGGACAGGGGTCCGGAGGTTCCCGGGTTCGAATCCACCAACTACCCCACTCACTGCTCCCCATGTCCACACCAAAGGTTCCCATTGATCACTTTGGTGATGGGTTAAACACAAAGGTCTAATTTCTTTGTGTGCTGTGATATGGATCCCAATGTCACAATGATGAGAAGTTTGCTTTCAACTTTAACTTTTATTTGTCTATAGTGCCAGATCATAACAGCTGTTATCTCAAGGCACTTTACAAACAAGCCTGCATAAAAAACAAGAATAAAAAGAATATATAGGGATAGCCCCTGAAACTCCCAAAAACCCAGAAAGGGAAAAAAGGAAGAAACCTCAGGGTAAACAACAGTGGAGGGGACCCTCACCTAGGACGGACAGGCGGGCGAACTAAACATTAGCAAGTCTACAAATAACAGAAGGCCACTATAAAGTTCCTTTCCTCATTTCCTACTTCCTACCTAATAATTGTTGAATCTTAAATTCTATCTTGTATTAAATCTTCCTCACGTCCTGCACCAAGGCTCACAGTATGATGCAGTGTGATTTTGGTGGCTCTTCTCATATCTGTCAGAGGGGCAACAGTCTCCACAACTGCCACCCAAATCACACTGCCCCATATTATAGTGGGTAAACCCACTGGAAGTTATGTGGATGCTTTGCTCAGAGCAACCTGGCAGCCTGTGGGTTGAAACCCAAAGCAGGTTAATAAACAGCTACCACTGCCCCAGTTTCCATTTCAGCATAGACTAAAGGATACTGATGTACACATTGGCTCTAATGCATCATCGTAAAGGGACGGAAGTGTAATTCTGGAGTCACCTTTAGTCCTCCAGCAGACTTAAACCAAACAGGTTGGAGATATGTCGCCGCGGTGCAGCAGTGGAGTCACCGCAGGGTCATTTGATACAGAGATTATCACCTGTAATTCATATGCGTGCCGATAAGTCAAGTGTCACGGTGGTGGGCGCACTGCAACAAACACAAGCTCACCGCCACGTTTAACATTTCCAACCGATAAGTGTGGCTGAGATCAGGGCTGAGAGGTGGACTCACTAATGACGGGGACTTTGAAACGTCGAGCGATCAATTCCACTACTCAAAGGTGTAGTCTTTGCTGAGGAGATGTGTAGGAAGATGACGGGAAGGAGGAATTGATTTTCGAAAGGTACGGAGGAGGCGTCAGAGTCGAAGTGATAACTTATTCATATGTCAGAAAATGATTGTGTGAGTGTGTGTATATGTAGGTGTTGCCGTGATGTCATCACTATGTCCAGTTTCTATCTTCATTCATACATGTGTGCTTATAAACGTCTTCATTTTTTTTCTTTCTGCCTTTTTTGGTGGAAGTTGGAGTTGAAATCAGGAGTTTATTAAAAAAAAATAAGGGAACAAAAATCCCCCAAATCGGTGTTATATAATTTACTTATACTAATATTATTTATATAAATCATCATTATTTATATCCAAATCTAGAAAACAGAAGAGTATATACAAAAGTGTTCATTGGATTCATAATTGCATTTTATGTATTAAAACTACCTGTATATATGCTTATAATACTACGTCAGGTGCCTGTGGTCTACAGTAGTGGTCAAAGATGGATTCAACTTTTCATACGGAGGTGTTAGGACAGGACAGTGGTGAGTGCTCAGCTGCAGCAGGGAGAGCAGGGATGAGGCTGATGCCCAGTAGGGTTTAATCCCGGGAATTGGGAAATGTGAAGACAGAAAACGGGAAAAATTGGGAGGAAAACAAGTGATGTATTTGTTGTTATACAATAACGCGGACGGCAAAGGGTCTTGCAGAGCGTCTTTCCCCCAGCTGCTTCCTCACTTTGAGTGAGGGCGCGTCCAAGTGTTTTTCTTTCCCCTATTGCAGCCGCTTGGGCCTACAATCATGAAATCAGCTTTAGGATACATGCCTAATGCATTAAGAAATGATCAAGAAATAGTTCGCTTCAACATATTTCGCTTTTAAATAGGAGTTTTGTAAAAATATTATTTAGGCTTTAACGACTGGCCAGTTTTTCAAAAGATGATTTGGAAGAGCCGGGACCACAAGAAGGAGAAAGAAGTGGTTAAGTAGACGCCTTATCCCAGACACAACCATCAGAGAGCAAGTGTGATCTGAAAGCAGCCGGGCACTGGTTAACAAAGTACTTAAACTGTGAACTGTGCCAGTGTGTGTGTGTTCAGAGAACCCACTGTAGTGTTACAGGAGGATGGTTAGGTTGAATCCCAGCCCCGGCCTTTTGCCACTGGATTGTGTACTGAGTTTTATACAAGGGTTAATATCCTTAAACAGAAAACTTAGTCCAAAAGAAAGTAATAAATGCATAATACATTATGATTATGATAAAGGGATAAATCTAGTGACTGTGACCTTAATCAGTAAATTGATATCTGACAGGTCATCAAAACCAGCAGTAAATAATTAAACCACCTCTAAATCATGACATGACATGACATGTCATCTACAGCAGGAATGGGCAAACAAAGGCCCCTCGTCCAGATCTGGTCTGTTTGGCTTGTTGATCCATCCAGTCAAACTTAACTTCCAAATTATTCTCCATTTATCCTTTTCACCCCCTTATCCATTACCAGGTCTAGGGGGCAGCAGTCTCTACTACTGCCCACCAGACTGCCCCTCAAATCACATTGTACCACACCGTACCTTCTACACATTGTACCACACAGGGTTTTTGAACATGCCTAAGATGTGACCTGTGACCTGGAGTTCAACACCAATGACAGAGACATTGGTGTTATGGAATACTATGGAATTCTATTATTATTTCTCCTTTTAATTCTGTCCAAATGTATATAGCATTTCAATATTTTAGCCTTTATTTATGACTTTTACACATTAATCCTAGTTCACAGAAATGTTCAATCTCTCTACTCCCAACCGAGCACCCATGTCATATTTCAGTAACCACTGTCATTTCTGGCATTGAATAAACTGGTTACAGTAGTTAGGTCAGTGCTTCTCAATCTTTTGTCCAAAAAATAGTTCTAGGTACACCTCTGTATAACATTGTATCTTTGTTAACATAGAGAAAACAAAAAAGAGATATAGTTCAAATTACAAGGATGTGCAATTACACTTTATTGTAGTACCGCGGAAAAAAAGAATGTTCCCCAGGGTCACAGCATCGCACCGCGCCACCCAAGCGGGGCCCGCCCCACACTTTGAGAAGCACTGAGTTAGGTTAATAAGAAGCCACCTACAGTCATGGAAAACAATGAACACAAAACCATGCAATGACTAAAAGCACTGTATTATTACCTATGTTACGTACGTTATTATTGTATGTGTTATTGCTAGTGATGTAGGAACAGAAGTGATTTTTGTCACTGTCAATAAAACCATGAAAAATGGCCAGAAATCAGCTCTGAAATTAAACTTAATCATGAGCCTTTTTGTTGTTATTATATTTGTCCAGAATAATGTAGATTAAGTGGAAGCAGACTTTTAAATGGACAAGAAATTAAAGGAAGAGTGGTCTAATTTTTTTTTTCCATGACTGTATGTTTAATGAACATCTTTGTGTGTGTGCTGTGCAGGAGGTTCTTCAAATGGAGACCCAGATGGGCGGAAAGCTTTTGGACGAGCCAAAGACACTGAACTTTAAAGACAGCACGCACAACCTGAGACTGTCCATCCACGACGTGCCCCACACACACTGGAAGAGCAAGCTCATCGCAAAGTATCAGGTGAGCACGTGTCCAACAACCCAGGGTTTACACCACACACTCAGAACTTAGAAGAACGTTGAATTTTAATGTTGTGCTTTCAAGGATTTTGCAGCCTCTTCGGAGAGAAAATACTTTTACATTTTTAACCTTGAAAAAAAAAATTGCTTTCTAACTGCATGCTTTGCTAATGAGGCGGGAGACTGAAAAAGGCAAAGTTTGTAATTAAACTTTATCCAAAAAAATTTATTCAGAAACTACTTATAAAATGTAAGAAAATGGAAAAAAAAAAAGATTAACATAAATTCCTGAATAGTGCTTAAAATGACCATCAGAGCTAAGAAAAACTTAGCTCATTCATGTTTACCACTTCATGTCCCAGTAATTTAATTTTAGGATTTTTTTTTTTTTTTAGGAATTAGGAATTGTTCCTCAAAAATTAAATCAGTAGCTCAAAAATTTTACAAAAACAAAAAAAAAAATGGTTTAAAAGCAATGACTTTGCTTAACAACTTATATATATATATGTATATATGATTATATGTGTATATAACTTATATATATATATATACATATATATGTGTATGTATAATTTCATTTTTGTTTAAAAGTTGTTAATGTTTTCTCCGTGTGCATCCAGGAAATCCCATTTTACCAGGTTTGGAGTGGCACTCAGAGAACTCTTCATTGCACTTTCACTCTGGAGAGACTGAGCTCCACCACCACAGACGTCAGCTGCAAACTGTGTGTGCGGCAGGTGGAGGGAGAAGGACAGATCTTTCATCTTAGCAGCACTTTGGAGGAGGTACGTTTGTGGAAATGCACACGGGCTACAGAAAAACAAACCCTTGCTTAGTGAAAGGTTTTTGCTGTAGGCGATGAAACGAACTCACACTGGTCAAATGCAGCAGGAAAAGCAGTCCAAAAAAAAACACAGATGCGGTGGATTTTCAACATCACAACCAGGATGTGTGGAAGTCACCTGGTGTTTTTTTTTTTTTTTTTTTTTTTTTTTCCTTCTTTCATGCCTAGAGTTACCTGCTATGGATCTGTGACTCTGTTCAATCATGCACACTGAGGTTAGAGGTCCCAGAACACATGAGGAATAACTTAGCTTTGATTTGGCTGGACCATGTAGCCGTGTGTAAGGATTTGTCCTTGTGTGGACACTTTCGGTTGAGGTTGTGGATCCTCCAGGCAATTAGAACTCATTTAGTATGTACAACTTTCGACCCATAACCAACTACGTGTGCACATTGTGTGTGGAGATATAAAAATTGCATGTTCAACAAAAGAAAAAACATGTATTCATTATATGTGCCTTCTGCTCTAAGTTGATTCTCTGCAACTCGCTTGCTGACAAACAAGAAGCTGCAGCTGCTGATCCAGAACTTGTTGCGTAACCTTCATTGTACGGCCAATTAAATAATAAAATAAAGATGTCATTTACAACAATTGACTAATGTCAAACCTTTTCAATGTACCATCCACAGATGGCATTTGCAGTCCAAATGATGGTCAAGGCCAGAAAACAGTTTTATTTTATTTTTCTGTGAAAAGAACACCCAGTTATTGAATTGCATTTAAATATTACACTGATTTTTTTCCACCCACTCTCACTAAAATGCAAGTTTTCAGAAAGTGCTTTCAAAAAAGCTCTTTTTTTAAGGTTGGAATGTTTTTTTTTTTGACGCAGTAATCCAGACTTCAGTACCAATAGTATTGGAAATATTTCAACCTTCACTTGTCATGTCTTGTTTTAGTGACCTGTCCTACAGCACAGCAGTAGGTGTAAAAGCCCAGCCTCAACTGGGTTTAATACACAATTGTGCCATTATGTAGCATCTTTGAGCAATCATAACCTAAATTACTCACTCAGATGCCAAACCCAAGGTCTTTGGACCAAATTCAGCCCATCAGGTCCCATTCAATAGCCCTTGTTGTAATTATATGCCCATATATGTAATTTGTTATTATATGTCCATATATGTATAACTTTTAAAGTTTATCTACCAGGTTCATTCTAAACAGAAAAAGTTTCTGGTTTGGCTTCAACCATAAAACTGACAATCCTGAACCAGTTGAATATATATATATATATATGTATGTATGTATATATATATATACATATATATATAAATACATATATATGTATGTATATATAGATAGATAGATAGATAGATAGATATGTATATGTATATACATATATATATACACATACATACATATACATATGTATACGTATGTTGATATTTATTGCTGCAAATTTCCCCCATGGTTTTCCTTAATTTCGGCTTCACATCCCTGGACATTGCATTTAGACTTCTTTGTTGCAGGGTCAAATGAAAAATTTTGTAACAAGAAGTGGGAAATATATATAATTCGTTTGTTTGAACTTTACCAAAGAAATACTGCAGTCTAAGAAGACAGGTCATTGATAATGTATCACTACACATTTACAATATTTAATGTTTACCAGCCCATTATTAACATGGGTAAACTAATTAATATTGTGTCTGCAACTAACATTTTCCATATTGACAGGTTACAATGTTAACCTCTTATTGTCCTCTTTGAGATGTGACAGTAGTCAGTCCTCCCCATATATTCCGACAGTCCACCTGTGTCTCCATTCAGTCAGTGAATGTTACAGGAAGTGAACTTCATCAGGTCATTGAAGGCTTCCATTGACTAGACTAGGAGACCAATGACTTTGATTGTATGCTACATATGATGCTTAAAGAATGAAATACAACTGACAAGTATCCATTGTTTATTGGGAAGCATATCTGTTTGTAGTGCGTACATATTCTGTAAAACATTTCTGTTTTCCTTTCTGTTTCAAGCAATATGCCAAAAGTTTCCAGTTTTGGTTTTCAATCCTTAAACTAGTTCAAAGCCTTAATATCAATGGAGTGTTCCAGTTCAAACCAGTCTTTCCAACGTATCTTGCCCCAAGGCAGTCACTATAGGCTTACAGTCGATATGATTGTGTACAAAACCCCCTCAGATTGATTGTGTTACATGAAATGTTGTGTTATACAATAAAACTGAAAGCAGCATCAAAGCATTTATCGTTTCACTCCCAGGAACCAATGTCACTTTGCATGTGCAGCTCAATCTCCGGCGCCAGAGAGCTTCCTGCTGTAAATTGGAGCTAAGTAGATGCAGTAAATAGTAATCATTTACATCAAAGAGTGGCAGTTGTTGTTTCCCTCTGCCAAGTCACATTCATTAGGCTCATGCCTCCTTTCAGCCCAGGAGTGGCAGATTAATGGTTTGGAGGTTTGGAAAGGGACAGCGATGGACAGTGAAAGAGCAGCGTTTTGTGTTTGTTTCAGTCTTGTATTAATTAGGGGAGATTCATCTGTAATTGGTCAAACACAAAACCGGCAGCGGAGAAAGCTACAGAGGATTCGTCACGGAGAGGAAAACAGAGACGCAACTGATGTAGAAACTCGATGAATTCGTTCCGCAAACTAACCTTCAGATGAACCCACTTAGTATTCCCGTTTCTGGAAAAACAAAGTGAAAATCATCTCAGCAGTTACTCCGTGTCGTTGCAGGAGGTCCAATGCATAGACACGTCCCTGATGGACCCTGCCAGTAACATCACAGCGCTGGTGGGGCCCAACGCGTTCCGCATCCCTCTCTCCATTAGGCAGAAGCTGTGTGGAAGTCTGGACGCACCGCAGACGAGAGGCAACGACTGGAGGATGCTGGCCCACAAACTCAACCTGGACAGGTGACTCAGCTGAACATACACTTAACATAACTGTTGATGACAGATGTACGTCTCACAAATGAACCATTGATGTCCTAACCTGTATAGCATTTCCAGTGCTCTTTGCACCAGTTGTGAGATCTTCATTTTTAGGAGATTGGTCTGGTACACAATCTAAACTATGTGGAACTAGTCCAGGGATGGGGCAAACTTTTTGACTCACAGGTCAAATTGGAGTTGGGGGCCGGTTGATAAGTGGATTGATGGAACATTTATGAAATCTATGATAAATGACATTGGAAAATAATGCATAAAAGTGGTCACTGCAGGGAAAAAGTACAGTACAAACCAGTTATATTAACCCTTTATCGGGCAAGTGACTATAAAGGGTTAACCCTTTAACCCTGATAAAGGGTTAACCCTTTATCGGGCAAGTGACTATATTCACGGAAGCGCTACTTCCGTGGTGGAATTGGTGGCGAATATAGTCCCTTCCGTGAATATAGTCACTTGCCCGATAAAGGGTTAATTGGACAAGTTTGTCGGGCACGGTCCCTAACCTGAATGGTCCACATCTGGATGTTGGGCTTTAATTTGTCCATGCCTGAGCTAGTCAGTGAGTGGTACACTGCTTGAAAAAACAGACAAAAAAAAATTAATTTAATTAATTTATAGAACTGTTGGCTGTGGTGGTGGCCTAATGGTTAAGGAAGTGCACTTGGATCCACAGGGCATCAGGTTCTAATCCGCAAGCTCCCAGGTTGCCACTGAGGTGCTCTGAGCATAGCACCGTCCCAAGTCAGAAGACCTCTTGTGGGCTCACCACCCACAGGAAGGCTCACAGTATGGAGCTGTGTTTGCACCAGCTGCGTTTAAGTCCTGTTAACGGATAAGGATATGAAGATGAATGAATAATTTAGAGAAGTATATATAGAATGACTTTTTACATCAGTGACTCATTTACAGTCATGGAAAAAAATATTAGACCACTCTTTCTTTAATTTCTTGTCCATTTAAAAGTCTGCTTCCACTTAATCTACATTAATCTAAGACAAATATAATAACAACAAAAAAGGCTCATAATTCAGTTTAATTTCAGAGCTGATTTCTGGCCATTTTGCATGGTTTTATTGACAGTGACAAAAATCACTTCCGTTCCTACATCACTAGCAATAACATTGTACCGACAAATACAGTGCCTGTTTCCCCCAGGTGATAAACCTTTAGTGGAACAAGGCATTAAGATGAACAAGGAATTGAAGAAAACAGCAGAGTGGTCTAATCATTTTTTCCATGACTGTATGTCATGTTACTAAAATCCTTGTGTGAACCATTTTATATAGAATCATTTAAAAAATAGACTTATTTTATGTTTAAAAGAAATCAGTGAGTCGTTGTTAAATATTTGTCCCCCAAATATTGATGTGGACGGTGCAGTGGGATTTGGGTGGCTGTCCCTGAGAATGGGAAACGGAAAAGAAAATCAAAATGATTTAATGAATGACTGAATACTGATGGTTTAAATAGTAGAGTTGAGGATACAAGTGTAGAGGAGACACTTTATTGGTCTTCAGAAGTGGACAAACAGAGACAAATACTGTCTACAGGTCATATTACCAGCAGTAGGAGAATGTTGAATTGATTTATCTCTCTGTGCAACTGTTTTAATTTTTCACCTTAGAGTTGATCTAGGGCAGAATAATTAAGTAAAAAAAAATTTTTTTAACGCAGTCCACTAAATCTGTCCAAAACAAATAGTTTATTTATATGATCCTTATACATCTGCCTTTTCCCTGCATTGCCTGCGTTTCCCCAGTAAATGAGGTCATAAAGGCTATTCGAAATTTTGCATTTAAGTTTTATACATTTCATTTACCTGTCATTCATCTTAGATCAAACAAACACTCTTGACTCCATCACTGTGTCCAATGTTTGGACCAATTGTGTCCCACAAAAAGTTTGCCCACTTCGGATCTAGTGTGTCCAGTGGTTTCCCCAACCAGAGGAAGGCTCACAGTATGGTGCGATGTGATTTGGGTGGCAGTCGTGGAGACAAGATAAGAGGATGAAGATGAATGAATGATCCAGTGAGGCGAAATACCTATGGACACCACAGGGGTCACCCAGGTTACATCCTCTGGCATCAAACTTACAGATGAGACACCAAGCATCACTTTATCCAGATGTGTGTTTGTGGATGAGTCAGTCTGAAGGTTCATTTACCTGCAGCCTCTGAAGCAGAGGCAGACTTTGAGAGGATAATTGGTCACAAGTGACCATAATTGTCCCCACTGGCTGTCAGCTCATGATGCAGTCTGTTAATGTGAGCAGCAAATATTCCTGATCAGTGAGTGAGAAATGGACGGCTACCCTAAATGGCTGTTTACTTCTAGATTCCTGTTAAAAGCCTCTTTTCAAAGAGGAGACAGATAAAAGAACGGCACAAAGAAAAAGGCTTTTTTTTCATCCTCTCTGTTGCTCTAAATGCCATAACATGTCACTTTGACTTCAAACTGTGACTCATGTTATTTTTTTTTTTTAGTCATCTTTCCTCAAATAACTTGCCAAATGTTAGAACTTCACTGACTCGCACACACAAATATACAGGAAGAAAGGTGAGTCTCCTGAGTTCAGCTAACAGCAGGACGCCCTTTAGTCAGAGGCTGCAGAGAGAGGAGGAGGGAAGAAGAAGAAGAGTGAGACAAAGCTAATGGGATTGGCTCTATTATGTGATCTAAATAAGAGGAACAACATAGAGAACTGAGATGATCTGGAGGAGGAAAAAGTGACATAGAGGAGCAGAGGCGGAACTCCTGTTGAAACAGTACCAGCGTGAGCCAGCAGTTCTACAACAGGGTTTCCAGAGGAGCACAGAGTACCTTTGTTTAATCCCTCTGGGTTTTTTTTTTTTTTTTTTTGACAACGTTCCAGCAGTAGACTGAGAAGTTCTCCTGGTTTCCCTCAAATTACAAAACTGCAAATCAAACTGTATTAAATGTGATTTATTGTGGCGGCAGTGGTGGTAGAGGTTAAGGAAGGTGAGGTTACTCTGATCGTAGCATCGCCCCACCTTTCAGTAGGAAGGGGTGTCAGGGGTGGAGACTGCTGCCTATATAGTGTATTATATATAGATTGTCAGGCAAGAAAATGTGTTTTATATATATATATATATATATATATATATATATAAATAACAATATATATATATATTTGTTTTATATATATATATTTTTTTAACAATTTAGGGAATTTTTTTTGGCAGGTTTGATTATTTAAACCTTTTTCCAAAGAATTGTAGTGAGTTGCTTTTAATCATTGTTACACTCAAAAAGGGCTGAGTTGTAAGTAAGTCCCCCAGTTGATGAATGAAACGTCAACTCCAAGAAGAAGTCCAGTTGCTTACAACTAAGTCCTTTTTTTGATATCATGATCTGATAGAACGAGAACCTTCACAGACACAATATTAGTACAGTATGTTGCTTTTTATCTTGGTGGATTAGCTCAAAAAGTATGTATTCTTAAGATTTTGGCCTGAAAATGAGACATCTGATCAAGCTATGGACATATTTCAAGGCAAATCATTTTTGAGAAACTTTTTTACTTTTTTTTACAAATTTTTTTTAAAGTAACTTAGAAAGTTTTTTTAAGTAACTTAGAAAAAGGAAATACCTGTGTAGTAACTTCAAACAAATCATACAAGATGTCAGAGAAGCGTCTCAGTATCCCTGAACTCTCTGACGTGTCCTATTTTGTCCCATCCTTTGGTTTCACAGGTACCTGAACTACTTTGCCACCAAGTCCAGTCCAACAGGCGTGATTCTAGACCTGTGGGAGGCCCAGCACTTCCCAGACGGAGACCTCAATGAACTGGCCGCTGTGCTGGAGGAGATGGGTCGCCATGACAGTAGCCTCGCCTCCATGACAACGGAACACTGACGAAGTAGAATGGTCGCCGAGACAATTACACGTGCATTCTTCACGCTTCATGCCGCGGCAAGGGTTATGAACGACTTTGATGTGAGTGAAAAAGAGAAGTTGTTGCCATGGTGATTGAGCACCAGTTTAAATACCACGGTAATCACGGCGGCATGGTAACAGCCTGGGGTGGGAGGGGGCCCTGCTGGGGCTGGGACTACGTGCGTATCTTTTCTATGTGCATTTGTGCAACGTTGCCGTGTCGTGTGTGACTGTTGAAGAAAAGAAGCCTACCTACAACACAAACAGAGGAATCAGGAATACACAACACAAAACACACGCCTAAAAAAAAGACTTTGTTTGGTGTAAAAGAACAGTTGTTTTCTTGCTGTTGACTTTATACTGAGTTATGATGAGCATAAAGATAAATTAAATATATATATAAATATATATATGAAGCAGATAAACAATGAAATGTCCAGGGTTCGGGCCTCAAAGACCTCTAAAGGAATGGAAGACTATAATTAAAAGTAGTGAGGCTAAAGTGATTAGACAGGAAACAGACACGATGAGTTCGAGACACTCTATTAGGACAAAAGTCCACACAGAAGACAAGATAAGGAGATTACAATAGGAGAGGAGGATGTAAACACAGCGGGGGAAGATGGGAGAGAGGGAAACCGCATGGAAAACAGATAATGAGAGACAGAGAGAGAGAGAGGAGGAGATGAAGGAGTCGCTCCTCTCCTCCTCCTCCTTTGAGCCTGGGCTGTACATGTTTGCCAGTACAGTTACTTTCTTTATATATATCGTTTCCTAGGGAACGCTCTATGTAATTCCGCTGTCCATATGTGTGGATCATTTCCTGCAAACAGTAGTCATGACTGAGGATTGAGGAGCCTGACCAGAAACAAAAAGATTTCCCTTTGTCTGGAAATTAGAGGAGAAAATATTATTTAAAAATCAATGAATAGTGCAGCAAAAGTACTGTTTTGTTATCTTTTCCTTTCCAAATGGTGACACCTGGGTTTTTTTACAAACGCCAAATGTTTTTTATTGACATTTTCCTTCACCAATGTTCCCTAACCCCCCCAAAAAATATCTGTTGACTTTGACAACTCTGAGACAGGTGTTGGGTTATGTGTCTGGGCAGGAGGAAAAAAAGAAGGAAACAGATAAAGGAGGAAGTGACATCACAGTTGGAGACTGATGTGAGAGACAGAATTAAACGCAGGTGAAATCATTCATTAAGACTACAGTATATAGAATATATATAGATGTCAGCGGCTGCCTGCTGCCACCAGACCAGGCGTGAGTGATCAACAACACCGCTCCACTGGTCACCAGTGCCCTCTAGTGGCCTTTTATCGACGAATATTATTTCTTTCCCTTCAAGGCCGAAGCATGTAAATACATGGTCACCATTCTCATCACAGTGACATGGTATTACAATGTATTTCTTTTTCTTTAGCTGTTTACTGTTTATTTACATTGTTTGTGTTTTTACATCATTTACTGTTTTATTATAATGGAGAGCTGAGTGGAGTCATCTGTTCTACAGTCGGTTGCCTTTTATTTTCCAAGTCTCAGTGTAGTTGATGGAAAAAATATGTGGTAAAAAAAATATGTTGAAAAAAAGAAAAACCATGGAAACATTTATCTTCGAACTTTATTACAGTATTCTGCAAAGATCAGCTCTGAAAACTGTTATTATGTTTCTCGGTTTCTGCAAACTCACATGTGGCCCACAGGGAACCACGGGCTGCCGACCCCTGTATTAGTACGTACGTAATTTGAGGAAAAAACATTAACACAACACAACAAAAAAAAATCTAAAATGTTGGTTTAAAATGAACAAATCTGGTTAAATGTAAAAAAAAAAAATAGTGTGTTTCTGACCAAATTTTTTATCACAAATGTCCTTTCATATTTCAGTGTAAACGCTGTTAGCTTGTCATTATACTTTTTTTTTTCAACTCATTCAAGCTCTGTTAAGAGGAGAATTCCTCTGTGTCAGTGATGTTAAGTAAAACCATGGAGGCCAGGAAGTCAGGCACCAGAACTGGATTGGTCTAGCACCATCATGTGACATACCATGACACACGATGGTGTAAGATCAACGTAACTCGTTCTCATTTATGAATAGGCCTCAGGTTACGGGTTACCCTTCATAAACAAGTTTGCAGCCATCTTGCACAGGACAAAACTCAAACTCTGTTCTCTTTTAATTCAAGAAAGATATTTGGAAAATCCTTTTTCCGACCGACCCCATGTTTTTTTTTTTTTTCTTGTAACCTAAAACACACTTTTGGCTCTATCATGTTAAAATGTTAACATGTTAACAGCTATAGAAATGCCATGTTGACTGGACTACAAAGAAAACCAACATGATCAACGACTCACTGGATCTTCTGTGTATTTTCAAGTCAAACAGCTGTTAACTCCAGGGTTTCTTTCAAACACATGATCATATAAAGCAGAACTCACTCATTAAAGTCGGAGTAGGGGTTGGATAACATTCTCCATGTGTGTATGAAGTACTGCAAACACGCTGATCCTGATGGAAAGGGGAATTTCCAGCGGAGATCACAAGGACACGTCGGCCTCTGTGAGAGAGCAGTACGAGGACATCAGAGTATGTACAAAATATTTTTTTCTACCGTGTGTACAGTTGTGTACCGCCAGAAATATCTGGCAACCAGGGGAACATGAGGCGAGGAGTACATCTAGATACTAGTTTGTATGTTTTGATTTTTTTTGGGATGATTATTTATGTTCCTATTTTTTGTAAAAGCTGTGTCTTACTATGCAAACTTGGCATCGGTTCCCATGAAAGAAGTCTTTAACTAGAGCTATTGTTGTCAGTGCATTTCAGTTGACGACCAGAAGGGGTTGTGTTTTAGTTTTTTGACTCTAGTGTGGGGTGGTATCGCTCCACTTTATCTAACTCTGGCACGCTTCATGACTTTCGTCCAATCTTGTTGAATGCTCGCCTCCTTATCTCATCTTATTGTTCTCTGTACAAAGTGTAAGAAAGAATTTTTAAAACAATTAATAAATTATATTTATAAGCAATGCTGAAATACTGCAGTGCCTCTTGTGAATCTTTTGAGTCTGGGTCATTGTCATAATATGCTCATATACATACTGTATATGGACATGGTTGTTGTCAGTCTCCAATGAATCCACCCAAATCCCACTGCACCGTATCAGCTCTTCATGTACCTTCCTGCAGGTGGAGACTCCACTGGAAGTAGCCTACCGTCCTTCATATTTAATAATAATGAGGAAAAAGATGAAAAGTAAAATGTCCAAGGCTCTAGTTCCTCTATACAGCAAATTAGTTCGACTCCTCATAAATAAAAGATAATTCTCAATAAAGTTGTGTTTTGAATATAATCAGGAAAGAAAATATATGTTTCTCTGGATGCTAAATGAAAGTATTGTTTATCGTTGCTGATACAGGTTTTTATACGAAAGTACAAATGTATTTGTTTTTGCAATTTTGCAACATTTTGGCATAAAATATTCTTTTGGCAAAGAGAAAAAAAAGGTTCTCACATTTGGGGACATAAAATTCTCTATTATTTTATTATTTTATTTGTCCAATACAGTGAAGTACTCATGTTTTGAGAGGTGGATATAGTCTAGCTTGCCTTGATATTCGGACTTTTTCTTATGAGTTTTTTATAAATTCAGCGCTTCATGTAAAAGATATATGAGATATGAGATATGGACCAAAATGCTTTCTGCTGGAATTTGTATAGTACCTAGTCTGGTAACTATTAAACTATAACTATTAAAAATAAGGAATCCTGGAGGGACCAAAAAATTGAAAAATATATCGTGCAGTGTCATTGTTTAACATGCTCAGCAGCACCAATGGGTGTTAATGAGCCGTAACAGGTTTTTTATTAGAAAGACAATATGGACAAACAGTGCATAAATGTAAGAGACACCACTGAGACACTCATTAGTGTTCTCCACAGTGAGTCGCCACACACTGTGATGCAGTCATGTGGAGAGAAAAACATTTTCTGAAGGGAATTTTCAATCTTATAATAACCTTATTATATATGTATATATATATATATATATATATATATATATATATATATACAGTATATTGCCATTTGTACAGTGGCTTGTTGAGATAAAACATAAGTTTCTCAATAGTATGGTTTGTAAAAAAAAAAAAGCCTTCTTGTCGTTTTTGGTCAAGTGTTGTAAAATGCAGCAAACTTTTTTAACTCTTTTTTTCTACAAAAATCTTGCAGCATCAGCTGAATTTAGCTTCACATTTATCATCAGATATTGTCATTTTATATGAGATTAGTTTGGCAATTTTACAATTTGGCAATTTTAAACATTTTTGTAATTATTTTGGGGGAAATTGGAAAATAGATTTTTTTTTTTATTTTTTGTCAGAAGCAAAGTTGTCAGATGAAATAAGGATAAAGACATCGCTGACGTCACAACACTGCAACGTTGCCTGAACAAACCTAACACATTTTTTTTAATTCACCAGTGCAGAAGCCTCATTTGGTTCAAACTGAGATTTACAAAATCTTAATAAGCGAATAAAAAAGATGATGAAAGAGCAGTTTAGTCAGATTTAGGTGCAACAAAAACTTTAAAAATTTAAAGACTATTGAACAGAAATTTTTAAAAATAAGGAAGAAAGGTTGATGCAGTTCTAACAATGACGACAAATCTTTTTGTCGTCATTGTTAGAACTGCATTAACCTGAATAGAAATTTTATTCATTTAATTTTTCTATGAGAAGATTTCTTAAACCTGATGGCTGTGTTTAGTATTTGTTATTATATATTGGTTACAGATTAGAGAACATTGAGGTTTGGACATGTTCAGTGGAGGGACAGTGGATACATTGGTAGAAGAATGATCCTAGAGATGGAGCTACCAGATAGGAGACAAAGAGGAGATTGATGGAAGCAGTGAGGGAGGACATAGAGGTAGTTGGAGTTAGAGTAGAAGATACAGAGGACAGGTACAAATGGAAATGTATGTTTTACTTTGCCACCAACTGAAAAAGGAATAAGCAGAAAGGAGAAGAAGAAGATATGGTTACCAGATGTCCACACACATTTCTTATGGGTCACAATGAAATTTATGATTGGGGGAATCAACGGCAGGTGGCATTGTTGTGCTTTTTCTACCAATCCTATGTGACTTTTCCCCCAGTCCAGTTTGGATTTGGTTCATTTTAAAAAAGAAAGAAGAAAACAGAGCCTTGCCGGCTTCACCAAAGAGTAAATCAGACATAAAGATATTATTTATTTCCACAAAAAAGTCTTTACATGTCTAAATTTGACAGTTAAAATACAGTTTTGCTGCTTCCACGACTCAAAATTACAGGTAATGCCTTGTCTTTCAACGTTATCAATGTAAACAACACATTTTTAAAGCATCAAAAATACTTTTTTCCGTTCTGTCTCATAGTGTCACTTAGTGTCAGTCAAACAAACCAAAAAACATCAGTTGAGGGTGACAGAAGTGTGTAGCTTAATGAGGATAGAAAAGCAGTGGTGGGGGTGAGTGTGTGTTTGACAGGTGGTGTCGCGCAGCAGGGACAGACTGCCGTTTCTTAATCCCTTCAGTTCTGTCCATCAGACCTTCATCTACAGGTAGGGAAGCTTTCACAGAAAGCAGTGTTGAAATATCCACGTACTGGTCAGTAGCCTTTGTGTCTGTTCATCTCTGCATCTACAGTTTAAAGTCAAAGTCTCTCTAAAGGAGGTAAACAGGAAACTACAACAATCTGGGCGGAAACGAGACTCTCTTGTCTCTACTGATTTTGTAAAGCATCACTGGTCAAGACCAGATTGTTACTCAAGCCAATCTTAATTGATTTTTGTATATATATATTTTAGTTCTTTTATTTATTTATCTCTAATTGGCAGACCTAAAGGCGACTTGACTCAAATGTCTGTAAATTGGCTTTCCATATTTACTTCCGGCATCCTGTACCAAAATTTGTTTTCCAGTGGGAAAATAAAATATACATTTATAATAATAATAATAATAATATCAATAATATTAATAATTATAATAAAGTAAAAGTGTTTAAATGGCCTCAGCCGGTGCCAGTGTGACTGTTAGTGCCTTTTCCATCTGGCGGTGACTGCTCAGAGCTTAATATCCTGTGATTCTGACATCTTGGCGAGGGTCTTTTTCACTCGGAGGGCTGTGAGGCGGGAGGCGGGGTTGTGGGCCCAGCATTCGGACATCAGCTTCCCCATCTGTCGTAAACACTGAAGCGTTGAGGGGACATAGTTATTTAAAATTACAACTATTCAACCTTGTTTGTGTTCATTGTAATTCTTTTATCTAATATTTTACCTCATCGCTTGTCCATCGATTAGGAAAAGATGGCCTTAGCCTCTTGATGCAGACCACCTCTCTCATGTCTTCATATGAAGGGTCAGTGGGTACTAACTCATGGTACGGTAGTTGATACTCTTCCAGGATTCCTAAAAAATAATCACGTTTGGAAGTTTAATATCAAAAACCCAAACAGCTGCTACTGGAAAATAATAAAAAGTAAAAGAAATCTACTACTTCTTCCTGGTGTCATAAACGAGCTGAATCATTTCAACCTCTGCTCACCTCCTGAGATGCAACGTCGTGCAATCTCCCAGAGAATCAGCCCGAAGCTGTACATGTCAGCCATGATGTAGGACTGAAAATGACTTCTGTTCAAAGTCTCATCCAGAACCTCCGGTGGCATGTAACGCTTTGTGCCTACCCGGGTGTTGGGAGGGATGTCAACCTCATTGGTGTCACTAAAAAAAGAAAGATGAAAAATTCCGTTTACATTAAGAACACTTCAGGGGAGAAGAACACTCTTTTTTAACGGGATCACTGGGTAAATGTGAATTAATCATAACTAATCGTGATTGGTCACAATTGTAATTAATCGTGATTCTTCAAGATTAATCAATAATTCTCAAAAAGGCAGGAGAACTCAATCATTTATCTTCACCTCTTATGCCACCCAAATCACACTGCCCCATCCTGTGAGCCTTCTTGTGAGTGGTAAACAGCAGGGGCGTAGCCAGAACCCATAAAATGGGTGGGCCCCGAACTAATTAGGGTGGGTCAACCCCAAAGTATTATAGCCTAGTTTGATCAGCCCTTTCATTGGCTTTCCAATGAAAGCCAATTTACACTTGACTGACAAGTGGGCCCCACCTGGGCCCACCTGTGGCTACGCCTATGGTAAGCAGAGCACCTCAGTGACAACATTAGCTAGTGGGTTTGAACCTGAAGCCTTGCAGACCGAAGTACACTTCCTTAACCACTAGGCCACCACTGCCGCAAGAAGAGAACTCTTTTTTTTGGTATCATTACTGAAAACTTGTGTGTCCATGCATGGAAAAATGAGGACATAACTTTTGTTTTCCTTCATGAAGTTGTAGAATTTAGCCGAATCTACTGCAAATTGCCAGTGAATTGTAAAAGTGCAGGGAAGTCTCTTCAAACTTTGATAAACCTTTGTCCTCAATAATATTAAAAAACCTTTGTCAAATGAAAAAAAAAAACTTCTGGTCCTCACCTGATGAATTTCACAGCCAGCCCCAGATCGGCGATACAGCAGCTTCCATTCCTCTTCACCAGAATGTTCTTGCTCTTTAGGTCTCTGTGAGCGATGGCAGGTTTTCCCTGGGTACCAAAGATTTCTGTGTGTAGGTGACATAGTCCTGACACAGAGGAGTAGGCCAGTCGCAGCATGGCTTTGTTGTCCAGAGTGGTTGATTTGAGGTAGTCATACAACGAGCCATTTTCGTGGTAGTCAGTGATAAGGTAGAGCTGAGTCCAGGAGCCGGTTCCTTTAATATCTGCTGCTATGAAGCCTGAGGACGGAGCAGACAGAAGATGTAACTCTCAGAATAGTTAGTGGTCTGTGACTGGCTGCAGAGTGCAGCAGAAAAGTGAATAAATGAGCATAGTTATGGTCGAATTACTTCATAGAGTAACTTCATTTATTTCATACAAAAGTATAAATGTTTTATTCAGGAATGGTAACGTGGAATATATATGGTTGACAAAGCATCATTATCATTTAACACACACAAAAAAACAACAAAATATGTACTAAAAAATCAAACATATTTTGGTTTTCCAGCTAACAGTTTTAAAAAATAATTTATGTGATTTTCAGCAGATGTTTTTCTTTTAAATTTGTTATTGTTGTCATACGTTTTGCGTTGACATTTCTGCCTTGACCAGCAGATGGCGCCTTAAACGTCTTAATAGTGGATTTCGTGGGCTAACTTTCAACTTCAACTTTTGTTTGTTATTAGTGCAAGATCATAACAACTGTTATCTCAAGGCACTTTATAAAAAGACATGTATAAAAACAATAATAAAAAAGAGTATATAGAGATACTCCCTGCCCTTAGGAACAACTCCCAAAAACCCAGAAAGGGACAAAAAGGAAGAAACCTCAGGGTCTTTTATTGTGAAAATTATAAACACACACATTTATAAATCCTAATGTACCGTTTGTCTTTGGTCTAAATGCTAAATATCTAAAACAGTAGTGCAAATATTTAGTTTGAATTTGTTGTTTTCCTTTTCTATAAAATGATTGTTTTTTTTTTATTTCTATGAACCAAACATAGTCACCAGGTCTTTTCATTATATATTTTTTTATCACGGCAATTTTATTTATCTGTGGACATACATATGTGGGCCAAAGTGAAGATTAATGAGATATAAAAACAAAACAACGTATTAAAAAAATCTACTGAGATTTTTACAGACAAAAGAGAAGCAGAAACAAAGCACTTACCCAATATGTTCTCATGTCTCATAAGGACAGTCTGGTAGATTTCAGTCTCTCTGAACCAACTGGCTTCTTCTGTGGTAAAGAAGACTTTGACGGCCACCTTCTCCACCCTCCACCTGCCCATCCACACCTCTCCGTACCTCCCCTTGCCGATCTGCTTCACCATCTGTATCTGCTTGGCTATTGTCCTCTGGACCTAAAGGTAAAGTAGTAAACAATTCAATTAATTATATGGAAATTTTAACCTGAAGTGTAAAGTAAATCGTTTCATGTCTGTAATGTGTGTATCTTACCAGTAGAGGGAGACCTGAGCCTGAGCCAGAACTTTGTGACTGATCTATCAAGTCCTTCAGAGACTCTCCTGCGGGAATGTAAGTCTCATCTGTCTCCAGACCAATACTGTACCGTGGACGAGACTCCTGACGCTTGTACCTGGAAGGCAGTTGAAACTCAGCAGGCTGTTCTGATAAGGGCACTGCACTGAGAAACGATGGTGATGAGTTATGGTTTCATTTACCTGAAGTAGCAGAAGACGATAATGACGGCCAATATCAGGCTGCAAACAGTGACTGAGATCAACAAGGCCATGTGGTGGATCTTTCCATCTACGTAGACTGGAGAGAAAACATGAAGAGTTGACCAAAAATATAGCAAAGATTTTTATTTTTTTTTTTAATTAAACATCAATTAGTGTCAGGAAAGGTTGACAGGACAGTTGTGAGACTAGCCATAGATAGATTAGGGACACTTGGAATAGGTAGAACACAGGAGGCAGAGCAGGAGGTGGAGGTGGCAGAGTTACAGATGCTGAGATTCATTTTAGGAGAGACAAGGATGGACAGGATCAGGAATGATTTAAGGGACAAGACAGACAGAAAGGTTTGGAGAAAAAGCTAGAGAAGCCAGATTGAAATTGTTTTGGACATGTCCAGGAAGCAACGGTAGAAGAATAATCGTAGAGATGGAGCTACCAGGTAGGAGACAAGAAGGAAGGCTAAAGAGGATATTGATGGATGCAGTGAGGGAGGACATGGAGCTAGATGGAGTTAGAGTTGAGGATACAGAGGACAGGGGGAAATGGAAAATGTTGATCTGCTTTGACAACCCCCAAATGAGGAACAAGTCAAAAGGAAAAGATTAAGCATCAATCCATTTGACTTTATGATGCCATTTTATTCATAAAACATTCCTTAATAGTATTGTAATATTAATGAATGTCTTTGAGATAAATTAGCATCAATATAAATACCAATAAAATATCTAAATACAACTTTTTTTTTGCTCTGAACAATATTTTGCCTATTGCAAATGTAAGTGTCATCACTAACATGAGTTCTGGTAAAGATCCATGCTCTTATCTAAACTGGCCCGTAGTTATGTCCTTCTCTACTATTACAAACTATATTCTACATGTACTATATGTCATCCTACGATAAACAGCAATTAAACTTTATCGCCATCTACAGGCAAGTGCATGTGAACCGACGTTACTAATTCAGTAGACATGGCGGATTTTTGAGTAAAGGTGTTCTTAAAATCTATTATTCGCATGGATTAGTAAATCAAAATAATAATCATATAAAACTCAGTTATCATTTTTGCATTATGAAAAAAAAAACATCACTGAACTGACTGTAAGAATCAGAGTCAAAGATCAGTCATATTTAAGAGTCACTTGAAAGCAGTGGTGTGAAGTAAATCAAGTACAATCATATTACACTCATCAATTTTTCATTTTCTTCTGGCACACGCAGATACACACTCTTTTCCCCTGGAGGCCCCAGTCAACAGTGAGAAGAATTCCACCTCGTCGATGAATTCTCTTCCCGATCGCCTGTGATATGGTTTCAGATTGATGGCTGTGAACCTCGCTGCCTGCTGGGGCTTGTGATTTCCCAGGGAATCTAGTCTTACGGCCCCAAACACACAAACTCGGTCTCACATGTGGAGTATTGAGTTCTACTGTTAAGAAACCTCAGAGTTCTCTCAACACTCCGCAGCTTTAGAAATCACAGGACAGCGGTGACAGTCTCTGTCCCTGTCTCTGTCCCCGCCAAGTCAGGTCTCTGACACCGACACCGTCACAGTATCCCCATTTCTTTATCAGGCACACTGTATTACTGTCAGTCACAGACCTCAGTTGTGTCTGAACCACTGTCTCCACAATGATTTCACACAAGTGGAGCTTAAATATGGATATTCTTAAGTAATTATGGACTTACGAGGAGGTTTCAGAGGTGGCAGAGTGGGATGCAGGTTTCTGTTGCAGAAATCCTGGTCTGTGCAGCATTCCAGGGATCTCCTCTGACGGGAGTTCCATGTGTCCTAAAAGAAGGATATAAACTTTTTATTATGTCTTCCTATTCCTTTCTGAATGCATACACTTTCTTAGCAAATTAAAGTCGTTAGAACCAAAAAATCTTTGATTTTTGTTCCAAACCTTCAACTTCATTTTTAGGGATTATATGATAGGTAAATATATATATTATAAAGAAATGCCTCACTTAAAAAAAAAACTCACCCTGCACTGAAACTCTGATCCAACCAGCCCCAGGCAGCCTGCAGTCTGGACTGGTACACCACCCTCCTCCTCCACCATGGTAAAACAGTAGCCATCAGTCCTAGAAGTTCCAAACCAAAAAATGAGCAAGAGGGAAAAAAAATAACATAAAATAATTAGTCTAAATAATAACAATGTAATTAATGCTGCATTTGATATTATTCCCCAGTTTGTCAAACTTTTGTTTTCATTATAAATAATATACGATCTGATTATACTCTATCACTAGATAGTCATTTTGTACACAACACCAAAAAAATGAGGTAAAAATACAGCAGGTCCAATTTAAGAGAATCATCAGTTTTTCACTTTCTCAGACTGAGATGGGTTGGACATGACAGTGGATACATTGGTAGAAGAATGATCCTAGAGATGGAGTTGCCAGGTAGGAGACAAAGAAAAGATTGGTGGATGCAGTGAGGGAGGACATGGAGGTAGTTGGAGTCAGAGTAGAAGATACAGAGGACAGGACGAGAAAGAAAATGTTTGTTCACTGTGGCAGCCCCTTTAAAAGGGACAAGCCAAAAGAATAGGAAGAAGATATTATCACCAGATGTCCAAACATATTTCTAATAAGTCACAATAGAATATGTGATGGGAGAATCAACAAGAAGTGGAATTGTTGTACTTCTCCTACCACTCCTAGGTGTTTTTTTACCGGTTACTTTGGATTTAGTCCATTTTAGATGTATGTGACATTAGACCTGAGGTCAGACCAGTGAACTAGTGATTTCTTCACTGTTATGGCTGGCATTCTAACAACATGAGCCTGACTCTGGCTTCAAGTGTATTTTTTGGAAGCGTATCAACTTCCATGGAAAGACTGCTCGTATGCCTGTGTTACTTCCTGCCTCTTTACCTGCACGTGTTGTTGACTGAGTCCTCAGGGCATTGGTGGTAGCAGTGACACCACAGTAGTCTTTGAGGGGGGACAGCGGGTGCTGCGCTTCCACTTGTCTCTTTCCCACTTCCCGCTGCCTCCTTATTGGACGCCTTCAGTAACATACTGTCCAGCATGTTGCCTGTGAAACAGAAGGGAAAAGAAGAGCAGAGAAACTCAGTGAAGGAAGCAAAGAGCCAGCATCGCTGGAGGACAGAAATAAAAAAATTTATAACTGCAGCCAGATTTAGATGTTTCATTATACAAGATGATGTCTGCCAAGTCCATCAGAAGATACTGAGAAGATGAAGAAGGAAGATACTGTGTATCTCATAGTCAGCATTTACAAGTTTCAACACAGTGAGCTTGTTCAAGCAGACAGCTTAACTCGCTCTTATTGATTTGGCCTTACTGCAAAGCCATTCACTGAATCCACCACACCCTTAAAGTGCTGCTAAACTGTCGATACCCTCAACCCATTATGATGAACAGTTTCACTCTGATGCACATGAAAACAGGCCATGAGCCAGAGTTCAGTCTTGATGACGTGATCGAGCTGCAGTTTAATGAAACTGTTGAACGAGGAAATGAAATAACGTCTGACATTTGATTATAAGATTTCATTAAAATTATTATTTTACACAATTCCTCATTCACTCCAGACAAAACAACAAATGTTATACTTTTCCTATTCTGTTCAACAATGCAATTGACAGTATAACATTTATTACATACATCAAACAAATAAAACATCAACTAAAGCCTTGTTTATTATCACCCTATGTGACAAAAAAAAAATAACAACAAATGATCATTGATGCAGATGCATAATTGAGTTTTCTTGCTGTATTTCTTATGTTGCTATAGTCTCTGTTTTTCGATTGACTTTTACAGAACCTACCGTTGTACTGTTAACAACACAAAGCAAATAGGAGCCCAATATAAGGACAATGTGGCACATGCTACTACTACTTACTCAACAGCCTATAAAACATAAAAATATTCCAAAGACGAGTAATTACACGAAGCAGAAAAAAATATCTTTTCCAAAACATTCTCTCTTTGCAGTTGTCGGATTTGTATTTTTTTTTTTTTTCTTTTGTAAGTGTTAAAATCTGAAGAAATAGAGCTGAAGTCTTTGTTGCCCAGTGTCCTATTTCAAAAGAGCACCTGTTTGTCACTTGAGGGGAATAAAGGCTCACGGAAGTATCTTTCTTCATGTCTTTCAGGATTTTCATTCAGTCCAGTCTGATCATTGAGACCAGATGCCTAACAGCTGCAAGTGGAGATCGTCCAAAATAAGCATGAGTTCTTCCTGTCGGAGGAAAACACCATCAAGACCTACAGAATCGGCTTCTCCAACTCTGTTTTCCAATCATTGCTTCCTGAGATGAGGTTTCTGATCCAGCAGATGGTGGAAAAAATATCTGGGCATCAACACAGATCGTATGTAAATAATTAGAAAGTAGAAAAAAAGAAGTGCCATTTTTTTCACAGCACATTTTTTTTTGTTTTGGAGAGAAACTGTATTTTTTATCCAAGTGTAAATTTAGATCAAGGTTTAAAAGTGCATGTGTGAAATTTAGCTTTGTTTGGAGATCAACGCAAAGACAGAGCTGTCCATCATACAAGGTCAAGGTTGGTAAAGGTCAGTACAAAATATGTATGTATATATATATATATATATATAAATATATATATACACACACATATATATATACATAAAATAACTCAGTATTTTACATATTTATATTTATTTAAATTTATAATATGACAGGTATATTGTCGAAATGATAAAAGCAGCATCTGCTATATTTATTTATATTTATTATTTATGTGTGTGTGTATATATACAGACACATAAAATAACTCAGTATTTTGCATACATATTAAAGTATTACATACATATTAAGTACAGTATTTTACATATTAAATACAATTAATGATGTTTAGCAATGTATGTCCATATTAAAGTGTCTAGAAATAAAAAATTAAAATATATGTATGTATATATATATTTTATGTCACAAGGTCTAATGGTTGAATTATGGTTCTTTAACCAGGTGAGACTGACCATGGTTTGGGGCCAAACATTTGAACGGCAAACCATCTCTAGTGGTGCATTATTGTGCAATAGTAGCCATGACCAGGAGAGCTGAGTATTTTTTAAGAAAACTTTGATTTGGTCAGTTTTCTTGATGGCCTGCCTGCAGTGCAGACTTGCCTACTGATGTGAGAAAATAAAAATGAAAAGTAGGCAAGACACCATATTTGTTGGAAGGCCAGCTTGGAAGGCCAGGTGTAGACATTCCGAGACACCTGTCTAAGAATGGAAGAAGGTAAGAAAGAAAAGCAAACATCTTCTCACTGTGACATTGTGATCTTCACCACTGCATACAACAAAATGTAAAATCTGCATTTAAAAAAAAAAAAAAACAAACTGAACAGTGGGCAGCTTTGAGTGCCTGGGGAGCAGTGCCCATGGTAACTTGACAGCTGGTGGAATTGAACCAGGAAACCTCCGGACCCAAGTCCATTCCCTTAACCCAGTGGTTCTTAACCTGGGTTCGTTCAAACCCTAGGGGTTCGGTGAGTCGGTCTCAGGGGTTTGGTGGAGCCTCTGCCACAGAGGTCAAGACACGGCGGAGGTCAAGACACACCGACTCAACCTACTAAAGTAGAGTTCAGTGAATGTGAACATGTAACTTGTAGGGTTCTGTAGCTCCAACAAGGTTAAGAACCACTGCCTTAACCTCTTTTCTACCACTGCCCCTAGCAGTAGCACCTGTTACTCTAATGAAATGAAATAAAAATCAAATTTTTATCAAGTGTTTATTTTGGAATCCAGTTGTGAGCAGGATTACAATATTCTGTTGGTGGAATTCCACAGGAGCCACCAGTTGATAGTCATGACTTTAGTCAACTTGTGAAATGAGCTTCCTAAACAATAAAGTGCCCCGAAACACACTCTGTCCAAACTTTCTTATAGAGTGTTTTTTAAGTCCTGTTTATAGTTTCTGATTGACAGCGAGAGAAAATATTGGAATGGGTGTAAACTGTGTCCATTCCCTGACAGTGTCTTTCTGAAATACAGATGCTCCCTCTCCTCTCCAACAGATCAGATGAGATGGTGACTTAAAGATGTGCCGTGTGTTGTCAGGGTGGTAATGTGCCGTCAGTCCAACGTGAGATAATGGGCTGCTATCTTCTCTTTCATCTGAGCTCAGCTGTCTTTGACCAAACATCAAAGGACTTCCTCTTGGGATAAATGTTTAAAGCGCTCTAATGTACACACACTAATGCGCACGCACGGATTACTTCACTCTGCTGCCAGAAACACACGTCCATCCATGTGCTTTGAACGGCATCTCTCACATTTGGTCTTTTCTTTTGTATCAATATAGGCCATTGTTTCCCAAAGACTGGGTTGCAACCCCATAGGTGAGTCACAACGGACTTTCTGGGTCGTCTATCATCTTAGTTATTGTTTTTTTAATTGTTTAAGATTTGATTAATACTAATTTTTCAAATAACTAAAATATAATCATTAATGTTCAATAATGATCAATGATGACTTTTAAGATATGGGTCCCCAGACAACCAAAATAAATGGAAACATGGACATATGGTTGAAGAGTTATTGAAGTTTTTTAAATAATGGAACTGGCTGATGCAGTGACTGTCTAGCACACATAAAGAGAACAAATGTGTTGATTCCACAGCATGGAATTTAAAGGGGTCACAAGAACAATTGATGAGTTAGAAGAAAAGAATCTTGGAAGAGTAGGAGGGGGTGAAAAACTGGGGATTAACAAATGAGAGGTGACAGATCTGCAGGAAATTGGTGCTCAATTTAGCAGCACACAGTGGGCACAGAGCAGAGACCTCTGGCCTTTACTGGCCTTTCTCTCACTCTCCTGCTCTCAACCCATCCCATTATTTCAACTCAAAATTAGTTTTCAACCCAAGTATCCCTTTTTCCTACATAGGTACTTCCATATCCAAAATGTATCCTCTTCTCATCTTGCACTTTGCCACATCTGTTCTATTTGAGTCCTTAGGGCTGTCATGTGAGATATTGTTGACACAACACCAGGGCATTTGCATGATCCCACACCTGGGACTCCTGGCCTCTGTCCTTTCACTAGCTCTCTTCCTGTGTGTACGTGCAAGTTTTGTGTGTGTTCTTATGTGCTAGGGAAGTGACAAGAGGGTAGACCAGGGAAAGGCCACCAAATATTCCTTGAATATCCACAGCACAAACCATTGCAAAGGATTAGCCTTATTAAAATCCGCACAACTCGATTAATCAAATACACCTATACACCTAGTGTTTTGCTCTGTGTTCAAGGTTATTACCAAGCCATTGTGGCCCTAATAGACAAATAAAAGATGGTCAAATTAAAATGTTGAGGATATGTAACAGTAATGCCATGCTCTTCCAACTTATCTATATTTAACATCTCAATTGACGATATTTCAAATAATGTTTAAACAACATCCAAACTACACCTGACCTGCAAGAGAGTAACCTGGTAGATTGACAGCCATTTTTCAAGGTGAGCTTTACTGTAACAAAACACTGTTTACTCTTTCTAAATGTAGCCCAAACTTTTTTTCCCCTCTGATATCATAATCCCCCATTGCCCAGGTCCTTCTGTGACAAATTTGCCTGCCTGTGTATTGCCTGGGTGGCCATTTTTTAACCGCTTTGGAAAATTCCTAGCTATAACTTGTCAAATAAAAACATGCAACCCTGTCCCTTCCTGAAGTTTCCCTTAATCTTTTTTTTTCAAAATGTTCTTTTGTATGTCTTAGAAAAAATTCAAGAAGACATAATTGATTCTACCTAGAACGCCCACCAACGGTCAAAATGGCCATTGTATTTCAGGCAAAAAAAAGTGACACCATGTGGTTTCTATTGTGACATGTATTACCTTCAACTGAGCTCAGGTGTCAGTAAGGGGAAAATGACGTGCAGGAGGATAAATCTGACTGTTCTTTATCTTTGCATCTGACAATCAGTCAGTGTTTTCAGAAAACAGACCCCTGACTGTGCTGAGGATTAGGAACTTTTCCTAGTCTGACAAGGTAAGTTCTTCGTCAGACACTGAGTCTGACTCTTAAGGATGAGGTTTTCTTCTAATGCACACGGTGAACTCCACTGTTGTATACAAATGTTTTCCTTATCTCCCTCAACTAGTGCCTGCTCCAGAGACACAGCACTGTCCACCAATTTCTTCATATTGGCTGGAGTCTCATGTGAAGACAGAGAAGAAAGACACAGTGGGGATGTACACAGATAGATAAACAGCCTGGAAGACGACTGGATCACAGGGCCACTTTCAACAACCAGGAACAGATTTGTTGAAAACCGCATTGCTTGTTACAAGCTGTATGTCAACATCACAATTGATAATCAGCTGTTCCCCACCAATTCTTGGTGCAAATTTAATCAGTAAAAAGCAAATGACCAGCAAAAAGCAAAAAGACCAATAAATTAGGTATCAAATCTCGTCGGGCTGCTGTTGTACAGTCAAAATACATGGTAAATGGCAAAATCTGGGAAAGGAGGAGGCAAAGAGCAGAGGCCAGTTGGTGGGAGAAGCAGTGGAGCTCAACCTGGCAGCACTCTTCTCGGGTAAAGGAAGAAACTTTACCACCTCAACCATGTTAACCTCATTGAAACTGGCTACAGTACGATAGATCAAAAAAACCCAGCTTGGTTGGCAAAGTAACAAAATCGAACCATGAGTTACCCCCCTTCAAACAGCAACACAGAGGTTCAGTACAAAAGCTGCAGCCATGCCTCTCTCACCATTCAACTGGGTAAACCAAGGAAGAACATGTGCATCCTCAGCACTGCACACACCAGTGTAGGCAACACTTGGCAGAAATTTAACAGCGGAGCTGCAACTCGATGAGAAGTGGCACAAGGTGATTCTATATTTCCTTGGAATAAATCCACATGTAGTCTACAAAGACTCTTTCTGCAACAATACAGGTCGGAGGAAATTTAGAGGTGAGCTCACACTTAAAAAAGACGACGCACACAAAGAGGGTCTGCAGCAGCAATCGCAGGAGACAACGCACCACAGGCAATGTCAAATTAGAAAGTAATTTAAGCAAAACAAAACCTGTTGCAAATGCCACAATTGTTTTCTTTTTTATTATGCACATAACACAACAAAATTAATCAGTCAATATTTCATTTTCAATTTATTTATCATCAGTATTTTTTGCGTTTAAAATCAAATGGTCAAAATTCTACCTGCGGCCCAGTAGCACATAAGCAGGTAAAAATGGATGGATGACGAGATACTATCTAAAGTTGAACATCATAATATCCCTGGACTAAGGTGTTATTCTATTTCAGTATTAGTCATCTTCGCATTCCTTTATGTTGAGACTTACAGTGTAGTTACAGTTTCAAAGTCTAAGAAAACAAGTCAAAGTATACATCAAAGTAACTGAAAGTTCATTATTGGTTCAATCTCCTAAGCACGTTAGAGACTCTGCATTGTTTCAAACTATTTTCTGATAAAGGCCTTTATAAGATCAATGCGAACTTTCAAGATTTCTCTTTCTCAAAATTTTCAAGACTTGATTGCAGGTCATAGGGGCTGCTGTAAACATTTAATTTTTAAATGTGCAACAAATGTGAGGTTGGAGGAGGTGTCAAAAACAGATTTTCTGAGAAAAAAAGTGTGCAAAAAAATGAGGGCAAATATTCATTAATTATAATGGCCATGTCAAACAAAGATGGACCAAAGAAGTTCTTTCACCAAGCCCATGTAAACACCACCAGCTTTTCCCTTAGAAACACGCACACACGTATGCTTGCTCATTCATTTGAACATGCAGTTAAACCCCCATCTTTACCCTAAGTAGCAGTTCATCTTCTTGCTGTTTGACATTGCTGTCTGTAGGACCAAAGAAACATGAGAGGTTACTCCTATTTTCTTATTCTGCTCTACCTCTCTTGTCTCTTTACTCTCCGTGCCTGGGTTTATCTCCACACTATTGATGAGAAAAGCATCCCACATGTGCAGGAATGTCTTAATGAATGTGGAGGCTGAAAGCATGGAAGATGAAGCTGTCTTTTCAATTTTTTTCTTTCAATTAAATGTGAGGAGGAATAATCGCAACCTTGGTTTCTCATCACCTGACTTGAACTTTGTCATAGCATCAGAGCAGAGAATTGAAAAAAAAAAACAAAAAAAAACACAAATCTAAAGAAAATGTCTCAACACTGTCAATCGTCACTTTAACTTAGTTGACGTTGTATATATTGGCTGCATCTGGAGCAGAACCAGAGTTCATGCATCATTAGTCGTCCTCAGCCCTTCTGTTCAACTTTCAAAAGAAAACTAACATTTATGTTTCCTCCTCTGGACACTTCTCACACTCAACTGTTTCCTTTCTCCTCCCAAATTTCAACACCTCTTTATTGACACACCAGAGGCCATGGATTATTTCTGAAAACAGGGGCACACTCACTGCTCAAAGAGGGGACTGAAGGTCTAACAACCGTCAATCAACCTCAGTTGGTGGATAAGTCAATCAATCAGTGCTCTTTATATGTGTCTAGCACCATTTAGACCAAGCACAACGGAGTAAAAAAGAAATAGCCCTCTTTAGCTGAAACAGACTATTCCTGCCTGTTTCCTTTGAGACAACAGCCTCATCAACCACCCGTCAAACATTCCTCCATTATGTCACACTGTTGAATGATGCACTAATGAGCCAGTGCCACAAACTGGGCATACAGCTGTCATCTGCCAGCATTATGCTGCTGTCTTAGGTGGGGGGCAAATGTGTGCATGTGTACCAAACCGTGCATGTGTGGAGATGAGTGAGGGCCCTCATTGCTCCCTCTGGAATACATGGACACGATAAAATGGTCCTTAAAGTAAGTGTCACAGAGAGGAGTACGGTAGAGGAAGAAGAGGACACCAGATGGTCTTTTCTTCTCAAGCCCCTTCACTCGTTTCCTTGGCACATCAACTCACACATGCAGACAAAGCTCTTAATCAAAAGGTGGTTTACAAAGGTGATTGGATAGAATATAACCAGATTATAAACAACAGCCACGGAAGACAGAGTTGGTCAATACTCCAGTACTTAGCAGCAACGTGTAACTACTACAAGTTAGTTACAAGTGTAACTAAGCTGTGAGCCGCAACAATATATTTTTGTATCTTTGATCAATTCCTTTTAGCAAAGTGTTCAACCAAATAGGGCTGTGAAAGCTTGGTGGTGGTGAGCAGGAAACATGGGTAGGAAGAGAATAGTGGTGAGCGCAATATTGATAATCAGTCCTCTTCTTATATTATTAGGAGCCCGGGGGCACAAGAGGGCGTTTACCTGTTCTCAGGCCCGAGGCAGTGCAACAGTGCAATGCAAAGCAGCTAGACACCAACTCAAGGTTTAACTAAAAAATTCTTTTACTGTGACCTGTACCAGCGTGGTGTGGTCAGGGAATCTACTTTAGTTAAACAAGGACAATTACTTTTAGCAGAGTTAAACCTTATATTGTCAACTAAATCCTTGGGTATAAAGAGAAGTTTTATGGACCTTTTAGTGATTCTGCCACATACTGTTTTTAAGACTAGTTAAAGTTTAGTGTTGGCTGGTCTCTGACCAGTTAGAAATAAAGCTAAGATGGCTTGAGACCTATTATAGTGACAACAATATCTCTAACTGTGTCCCCCGTCTTTTCTTCAGCTCAAGATGAAATGTGAGTCCAGCTGCCAATGTTTGTACCTCCTAGAGTATTGGATTATAAAACAATACGCACCTGCACAAGCTTGTAGCTATTTCAATATGCTATTCCCATGATATCATTATGTGATTCATTGTTCTATAATGGAGGTAGGATGCTAAAATCATGCCTATAACCTTAATGTAAAGAGACATGATTTAACCCATGTCCACAGTGGGTTATATAATCTACTACATGGGATCTGATATTATGTGTTTGGAGAGTTACAGACAGGAAATATTTTAATTCCTTATGTCAATAGTTGACCTCTGGACACATGCATCTGGATCACTGAGTGTGATTGTTAAAGACACGTCTAAACCAAGAACTAATTCTAGTTGCTGAGCACAGGGTATAGATGTCATGTACACACTTAATTGAATAGATAATGTAGTAAAGCAAATATATGCTGCAGTTACAAATTTGTCTTCTGTTATAGTGCATTGTTTATGCTGCCCCTTGTCAACTGATTCCCTACAAACTACAGTAGTTGTTGAAAAAAAAAACAAAAGAGAGCTTAACATTGCTGTTTTGTTAAGTCATCCAGAGGTTAAACCGATAAAAGAGGTTTTAATGTGTCATAACAGAGATAGTGAAAACATACCTCAATAAAGTCTGTAGGCATCTGTCTAGTCAGATGAAAGCTGTGGGTTCTGTGGAATGTTTGAGTGTTAGGTTAATGTACACACAAACAGTGATCAAAGCAGACGTTTGTGATTTCTTTAGGCTTTTGTTTACAGTGGACTCCCAGTAATCCTGAATTCATAATAACCCAGGTCATGCTGTTTTGGTATTCAGTGTAATTTCACAGTGATTTGTAGCAGCAGAGAGTCTGATAAGAAACAACAGATAAAACTAAAAGTCATAGCAAGTTTCGCTTGTTTCTGACCTTGGTATCCTATATCATGTTTTGATAAAAGATACAAAATAAACTGTGAACTGAAACATATTTATTAGATCCAGGGAAAACTGAAATGTTCCCACCAGACTGAGAAAAAAATGTCTACTCTATAAAAGAAGCTAATTTGTAATTGACTGTATATGCTTTAAAAAATGAAAATTTGCAAAACCCATTAAAGAAACAAAAATGCAAAACAGACCTTGACATTTTTTCTTTATATTCAGGCCTGAGTCACAAAATTTGTAAAACTTAAAAGTGGTGATAAATTTTAAAGTTCTGTTTGATTTTAATTAATATAAAAATCTTAAAAATTCTGAATAAACCTCATTTTTGAACCATAAAATATATATTTAAGGCTTGACACCATAGTAACCTAGTAAGGAAATTTAGTCATGGTCCTTGAAGCGATTAAATAGAAAATGTAGAGGAAATTTGCCTTATCTTTTTCATTTCTCCTCTATGTGTTCACTCACTGTTTGTACAGTTCATTTGAACAATTTCATTTCTTTGTTCTGCCAAGAGGTTTGTGATTCTGTGCCGAGATTTGTTCTGGAGTTTCACAGGTGCTGAGGGACACGGCCAAACGCACATGTGGTATTGTTACTATAAATGGATTCAACCTTGACACCGTGTGTTCTGACACACAACAAATTAAAGAGTGGAAAAGCAGAGAGCCCCACTGGACCTTGCACAACAAGACACCAAAAACTTTGATTTTTCTTTGAGGGTGCTTTAAGTTGAGATTATTAGAGTATGCAATCAAAATACCCTGTGTTAGAGAAGGGAGAATCCCACACACTTTTTTAAGAAATTTTAAACCCCATTGTTGTCAGTGCAAAACTGGTAAAACTGACACAGATTTCAATTATGAGCAGAGCTGTGTCTGTGTGTGTGTTTACGGCAAGACCTGATGGTGTTAACATTACAGCTGCCATGTGTTTATTTCTCAGAGTTCTGGTCTGTGGCGTCTCAGTCATCTCGGTAGACTTAAACACTCACTTTCTGTAGATGTACTGACAGTATGTGCATGTGTGTACAATATGTGGTATGTGAACATGTGGCAGATATTAATGTATGTATCACCGATATGTGAATAATGAGAACGTGAATACTCTGCAACACCCTGGACAAAGAATGCATATTCATCAGTGTGTTTGTTTGAAGACCTTAAAGATTGTCTTTAAACCCAAGTGAAGTATTTTTAATGTGTCCATGTGGTACAGGCGTGTACCGAAGACATGGTAGCGAGCCAGCTACAGCAAACATCTGCTGTTCACAGCGCAACAAATTTAAAAAAAGAAAAACCCAAATGATTCCATGGCAGTGTATTTGCAGGAAATCTTTTGATAGTTTGCCCAGAAGGGTCAGTTGAACATGTCCCTGCGTCACTCTTAAATGCTTTGTCGGATATATGAGATATCTTCCGTACATATGCGTGAAGACGTAGAGCTGGAACTTAGCAGCTATAATTCACTATTTCTTTTGACATTTGTTTTTCAAGTCACTTTTCCCTCAAGGATTCAGAACCTCTCAGCATTCAAATGAGGAACACAAAATCAATTATGTAGATTTATGTTTATTTTGTTTCTTGTGCTTCTATTGATTAGGGGTCCTTAACATATATTTTGCGATGTATACTGTGTGATATTTCCATTTTCCATTTCATATATCACCCTATGATTGTGTATGTAAGTATTGTAACCGTTGTAAAGACATTCAGTTAAAAGAATTGTATTAGTAATGTATGGCTACTGTCTGATGTGTTTTCTGTGTAGATTTAGAGCCGTGTCTGCAAAGTGGGGTTAATGAATTGAAAACATCCAATCAGCTAGTTATTAACAGATAAAGGTGGCTTCCATCAAAATGACACCAGAATTTCATACTATGATACTAAAGTATTAAAAAGGATTAAGTAATAAGCCATACATTTCTTTAAAATATAAAACATATATAAATATATATATATAAAAAACTGTCAGATCTAATGCAATATTCAATAATAGCAAGTTGTCATACTTTTAACACTTTTGATGCTTAAGAGATGTACATTCTGAATTCTGTGAGCATTTCTATTGTGTTTGCCTGTGACACAGATACAATGTTTATTTATTTATTTTTGTATTATCGTACATACTGAAATACTAAATATTATATTGACATAATTCTCTTTTATTACTTTAAATGATTGAAATAGTTGTGCAACTCTCTACAAATTACTTTGTTTTACTACAATATTTTGCTAAGCATAATTGTTGAATTACTGTACATGTTCATTGTACCAGAAATAAAAATAACATGACTGATGGTGGGTGGGCATTATGGTATGAATGTTAGTTCACTTGTATGAGTTCAGAGTAGAGGAGCGTGAGGCTGTGGAGGGGGGGAGGATGGAAAACCCTAATCTCCTACAGTCCCACTGCACCAAGCCTCCTGACAAGCAGCTTTGGTCTGTTGTTCTGCGCCTCACCTGTTCACTGTCCATCACTGTACTGTGCAGACAGATCTGTGTTGAGCTCTGAGAACCTGGCTAAATCTGTGATCTCCAACAACGTGACAACCAAAGATCAGTTTTCATGTGCAATAGCCATTAAATGATTTAATATAAAATAACATAACTCCCGCATGTTGTAGCAGAACTGGTGGAAAGTTAAAGATTATTTCTGTTGACTATGTATGGTATGGTATGGTATAGTATAGCAAGGTGTGGCATGATTAACAGGGTTTAGTTTTCACAGGTGTAGTGCCCTCTTGTGGGGTATGGAAAATATGGTGGGTACAACAAACAAACCTTTTGAATTGGCCATTACTGCCACCATGGTTCTTTCTAAACTAAACAGAGACGACCAATTACACACACAGAAACACACACGTCTACAATTCTTCTCTACTCCCGCTGCAACTTAAAATGTCAAGGCCAAACCAGTAATCTTTCTGGGAAAGACATTAGAGTATCTGTATCCATTAAAGGATATATTTTCACTCAGCCACAGACTTTTCTACCTTTTTTTCCGTTACTTCAACCCTGTTAGAGACAAGTGTTAAAATAAGGTCATAAGAAACTTCTAATTAATGCTTTGTGAGTAGATCACACTAAAACTTTGGTTTAGCCTCCAATTCCTGCCTTTTATTGTCATATTCATTGTTTTTTTCAGCTGTTTGGATGGGTTTGCAGTCATATAAGCAAACAAAGTTGAGTTAACGTTAGGAAGGTTGTTTTGAACCACCAACGAACCCATCTTAGCTCCGTGTTTCTATTCCACAGAGAAGATCCGTAGCTCTAATGAGGTGTCAGTTTTCAAAGGGGAGCGGAACTCATCCTGTCGGAAAGCTTGGAAACTAAAGCAAGGAAAACACAGGAGAGTAGTCCGCTCTCCTAACTGTGGTGTTTATAATTGGTTATGAAAAAGATCTTACATATCCTTTATAATGATAAATGCTCTTGAAATTTTGCAAAAAGATGACCCGTTCATCTAAACTTTTGAGAAATTTGTCCATTAAATCATAGGTGATAATAACACAAAACAACCATTAAAGTTGCCTCGACAAAAGAATCAACAGAACGCTGAAAGACGTGGCGAATTGCAGCACTTTGACTGAACAATGACAACCAACACTTGAGTCAGGGGATTATTTCTGCTAAAAAACCTTGACATTTCATTACTGTCAAAACAAAACTTTAAATTCTGTGGAGATCAACAGTGTCTCCTAGGTGACTTGTGACAAAAGAAAAGCAACTGGCAGAGCTTTGACTGTGAAAACTGATACAGTGGTGCTTATTTCCACCAAGGACAATGAAATGTAAGCTATCACGCTCACTCTTCATTTCCCAGAACTCTCATAGAAGGCTACGGCCTGGTTTAGGTGGAAGGTCATAAAAAAAAAAAAAAAAACACTGTATGTGTGTACTATTTTCCTTGAGGAATAATGGACAGAGTGTCCTGCATAGTTTATGAAGTACAACCACCTAGACATGCTGCAGGTCAAACTGTCACTTGTGTCTAGACACAACAATGCATTCGTCTACAGCTACTACTATCTTTACAATTTCTTCTCACCTGTGGCTATCAGTCCAGAAATATTAGCCAGTTAACAAGTGTCTAAGATGTGCAGTGCTCTATCAGGTGTCCAGCAACAGGAAGGTGTAGCGGAGCAGGAATGGATAACAATAAAGTGTAGATGGAGAATCTTTTTCTACACATATGGTATCATATATTTTTTTCTACCTCAGGGATTTTTTTTGTGCAAAACAAATATTTTTGTAGCAAAGTCACTGCTGAATCAATTACAGGGACAATCAATCATCCAGTTGTCATCATATGAATAGGACAGTTGCTGGTCCAATCAATCATCTGAGTGTCAACCAATGAAAGCTGTTGCTAACAAGCCTCAGGCGAAGTTTTATTTTAATACAGCTGCATTAGTTTGTGACCACTCACAATGAAAGCCAAGACAAACACACAGTGTGTAAGAAAAAACCTGACGGATGCAGGACACAAGACAGACAAACAGTTACATGTGAGGTTACAGTTACAGGTCAGTGAGGCTGTTTAATTTGACGGCTGTTAGGAAACTGAGCTTGTTCCCCCTGAAATGTATCCGTTGGATCAAAACAACACACTGATAAGTAAACGGAGAAGCAGGTGTCCAGGAGGACTCTCAGATTTGAATCGGTAAAGAAATAGTGAGTGTGTTCAGAGGATCGCTAGTTTCCCCTGTGGTGTGCATTTCCTTGCTCTCTTGTAGTTTGATGAGGGTTTGAGTATATACAACAGGTGTTTATAAGAATGCAGTGGTTACTTTTATAACTGTCTGATTTCATATAAATTCCGTGAACGCCACAGATTGCCAGTTGGAGAGTCAATGGAACAAACCTGTGATACATCTGGCCACTGCTGAGGTTGACAATTAAGTCAACAGACAATTTATATTACAACCTCAGTCAACATTTTAAGAATATATAACAAACAATAGTAATAGGTTCAATATTATTGGATTCTTGTTGTTACATCCCAAACAATGTAATTATATATTTTTTAAAAACATAAACAGACTGTTTAAATATGTGTATATAAATACACATACAAGACAACTTGAGGTTAATTTAAAAAACCTAAATTAGATGTGGCACTATCATATTGAAGGCAGCTTGTTTTGTTTTTGGTTTTTTTTCGGATACATGTAAAACTAAAATTAATCTATGTCACTAATGACCAACTATTTTCAAATTATATTATTTTGCATAGATTAAAGAGTTTTACTTCATGCACCCCCAACAGCTTCTAACTGCAGTAACAGTGCAATTATTAATTCAGCAAATGTATTTATTTTATACATTATATCTCATTCAGACTCTTCTACACACTTGTCTGCACAAATACTGCCTTGATAGCAAGAGAATGATATGTGTGTTTTCTCTCTCTCTCTCTCTCTCTCTGTCTCCCTATCTCTCTCTCTCCATCACAATATGTTTCACAGGTGCTGTCTGTCTGTTCTGTCCATTCCCTGTCTCTCCTACATTTTCTCTTGCTGCATGCCAGAAAGTGCACTATGTACAAGTGTTAAAAAGTCATTTATTATGTATGTTATATATTACATACATGTGTTAATTTAGCTGTATGTTCCTTTAAACTTGCCCTTTACCATTTTTATTTGAAGATAGTAAAATAAATTATACCGGACTGAACTGTTTCAAAATTTAACACCAAGTTTTACTCCATCAAAGAAGGTTGTTTTGATCCAAGTTGGAAGAACATGGTGTAAGGTGTGAAGTGTAAATTCCTTGTGGTGTGGAATTCCCCACCATTTAGACAAAGCTGATCTGATTTTAAAAGCTGTAGATCAGATCACCAAAAGGCTATGAAAGGAGCAATTCAGCGTGGATTCCATCGGAAAGCAGACTCAACCAGTGACAATGACAGGAAAGATGGACGAGAAAATGGGGGTGACATGCAGCCAGAGGTCACAGGACGAGCTCAGCACATAACACACCAAGTTTGAGCCTTTTGCTGGCTTCACTTCAGGCCCCCAGCTGCAACAATCTCCCATGACTTTAAATAGATGAACAACAAAGGGGGAAAGGAGAAAAGTATGCACAGACTCATCACTCAGAAGAAACACTACACTAATGTAATGTGAACGACTTTAACACACACCGTCAATTTAAATTTCTCCAGCCCCGACAGGTGTTCTTTTCAAAGCGGTCCTTTTGACGCACAGCTACACAAATGTGATTAAACTGATGTGCAGGAGAAAATCACAGGCGCAAACCTGGGATGACACACAGCACCAAACATAACGGACCAATAAATCTGACACATTCTCTCTCCCAACACCTCACCAATCACACACCAAACACCAAACATGGTCACAGACAAAGAGGCTAACAGTAACAGTGTCAACCAATGACAATATGCTGAGTCCAACAGTCTGTTGTTTAAAGAAAACAGCAATGCCACGGAGTGGAAGTAAGATGTGTCAGGGTTAACCTCGACAATTGGTGCATTTTATGATTAGTCAAACCAAGTGGTGAAATAAAGATAAAACCTTTGGTATTTAATGACGAGCAATTACTCCTCACAAATTACAATTATTATTTTACGTAGAATTCCTATTTTTCAGATAACATTATGGAAAAAAAAAACATTTCATCAATTTTTTAAAGTGACAAAAAGCATACGTAACACATGCTTAAAACTATGTCATTGCCGATGACTCATCTATATTCCTCCAAATCTTTAATCTGTTAAAAAGTTGCATCGAAGCACGCACTCTGTGTGTGCACAAATACCACAGTATGCATGGATGAGATCTAGGAGTCCGTGACTTGCTGCCTCACGTTCAACTTTGAAAGCTCATTCTCACATGTTATTATTTTCATCCAAGTAACATAAAAAAACAGCAATAATGAGAGTAGAAGGTAAGGGGGGAATAAAATTGAAGTGCACTCACCATGTGTTTGAGTGTGAAGAGAAAACAGTCCCAGCAGCAGCAGAGGACTCCTGCTCCAGAGACAGAGACAGAGCTTCAGCCCTTCTCCCTGCACTGGCATGGTAGAGTCTGCTCCACTCCGCTCCTCCTCTCTTCAGTAGACTCCCCAACACAGGATCCACCTCTCACACACTGCTTCTCTCACTGAGTATCTCTATGTTCGGTCGGAGGGAGAAAGGGAGGCAGAGAGAGAGAGAGAGAGAGGAGGGGGTGGTCGTACTAAGGCATGCAACTCCTGCGTGTGTGTGCCCACTGCAACTTGAGAAAGTCCACACCACGCTTCACACACCAGAAGCAGAAGCAGTTGAGTGTCCTCCAACTCCTCTGACAGTAGCAGTCTAGCTGAGAGCAAGAGAGGTAGTAGAGAACAGGAGGGAGGGAGAGAGAGAGAGAGAGATAGGAGTTTACTTTACTAGCCTCGTAGGGAGGACTGCCCCCGCCCAAATCCCCCACTCTCACACACAAACACAGTAGACGAGGCAGAAAAAAAGGAAAGATTATTGAAAACAATCTTTGGAAATGTTGCCTTTCATCACGTCACAGAACATTTTCTCCAACGTTGACATAGCTCCCTCCCTCCGCACAGTTTAGGAGAAGCAGCAAAGTGATGTTGTGCAGAATCACATTGAGTTTCTAACATAATAAATAATGAACTTTTGAAGTAACTCATGATCTCAATGCCAGACTTCGTTCTTAGTCAAGAATGTGATTGCATGACCACGATCAGTTGACTTCTGCATTAGCAGAAGTTTGTCTCAACAGCTTGTGGCATTTAGTAAACAACTAAAAATGTGAGCTTAAATAATAGAGGACATAAACTTAACTACAGCAGTTTTACTAAGTACTGAGTAGTCAATAAGTTTACATCTGATAAACTGATAAACACATTTGTGAAATGGGTTTTAAGGATCAATATTAAAGTTAAAAGACTTATCTGTTGTTTTTAAAGAAACACTTGACGTATTTTACATGTCCTCATCAAGACTCACAAGAGAGAATAGAATTGCCAGACTCCAAAGATTGAAGCCAAATTTGAGTTAAAGTTTTTTCATACTTCTTTAAATCTATATCCCTTTCAATAACTTGGTCCTTTTGACATTTTACAGGGGTAAAACACATACAATTCATTTCCATAACTGTAACTTCATTCAACATTTTGGGGGAAAATTATATTTTTATTATTAATAACTAAACAAACCAAATTACTACAGATTGTGATCAGTGGTACTGTGATCAATCACCAGAAAGTAACCATCAGATGCCACATTTTATGGGATATCGGTCCTTATGAAAGGAGAACAGAAAGAAATTCAGAAGTTAGAAAACAAGCACTATGGGAGATAGAGTAGGATAGTGGAAGAGGAGATGGCTCTTGCATTTCTTGTCAATTTTATATACCCAATGATTGTGCTTGCAATAACAATGGAAGGTGTTAAATTCTATTCTATTCCATTCAATGTAGCAATTTAATGGGAAGTTCCCTTACCAAAGAACTAGCCCACAGCATTAGATGACTGTTACCAAGTCCACCAGCATTTAATGTCAGAGTAATCAAGATCAAGAGTGATTCTTTTAAATTGAAAATACCAACTCTGACTGTATATTATTGCTGTATGTTTAAGGTCTATAATAAATATACGTAAGAGCACTCATAATCAAGTTATTAATTATGTTGTTTTTTTACTCATGAGTAAGACATTGGTTGCAAAGCTAATAGCATTATAAACAAGATCTCAACTTCAAAATGGCAGCCAACACCTTCAGAAACATCTTTTGTCTGAGTGATGGCTGCTAATAAATCATAGAGCTCACAGAGACACTTTGAAGCAGCAGTTATAGATCTGCCCTGCCTGGAGCTTTTACGCTAATAAATTAATGGACTCAGACACTTGAAGAGACCATTTCCTTTCAGAGCCATCCCTGCCTGTGAGGCATTTACAGTAGACAAAACCCAATGTGTATTCTGAGAAGACTTTTGTGACTAGCATTACAGCTCAGAAAGCCAAGACGGAGCAGTTATTCTATTACTATACTATTTAACTGAACATTTGCAACGGTTTACGTCAAGTTTGTTTGGTCAATTCCCGATAAACTTGTCCAACCCAAGCAAAAGAAAAACAAAACAGTAGACCTAGCTAATATATAAATATATACTTTTTTTAAAAAACCTTTAGATCAGATTTGTCAGTTTCCATTGCTATAATTCCAAGACTTTGGACATCCCCCCCCCCCCCCCCCCCCCCCCCGCCCCTCCTTTTTTCCCCCCCCCCTTCTTCCTCATTTGTCTTTTTTGTCCACACTTTTTTTGTCCCACTCCCATCCTCCAGTGAACTAGAATGTCATTTCAAGCATGTCTAACCACGGGAAGCCTTTTAAAAACTGTGACAGCATTTGCCCCCAATCCCCACTTGCTGTGAAGTTGTGTGTGCGTGTGTGTGTGAGTGTGAGTGTGAAAAGAGAGAGAGGGAGAAAAAAAAAACAGATAAATGATGGCTGAGGCCAACACAAGCAACAGCAAAGCAGCAAACGTGAGAAAACAAAAGGGATACAAAGTTTGCGGAAGAATGAATTCACAGAACTTGGAGTAGAAGGAATTGTTCCTACTTACTGAGGGAGAGGAATGGCAACTGACTTATTAAGTATTTTGATGATGTTTTTTTTTTTAGAAAGTATAACAGAGTCTATACAATTATTGATCATGTGGATATGAACAATTTCATCCACTACCTCGGATTTTAAATATAGAAAAAATATTGTATTTATTATTATTATTGTTATTTATGTATTTTTTTCAGTATTTCTTTGGTAGGGTAAGGTAGTGAAAATAGGACAGGCATTAGGGCAAGAATAACAGAAGGATTTGGATTTTTTTTTCAAAAAAAATCACAAAGCAACTTCCTACAGCCCAGGGCGACTCATGACTGTGTTTGCTGCTATACAGTTTTTGTGTTGTCTTCCATCTGCGGAGGATTTAAGGCCTACCTTTCCTTTTCCTTTCACATTGATCCTTTCATTTGATGTGCAAATTGACTAACAGACAGGGGGATTAAGCCTATTTTAGAGGAACACCTCTGTGGCACTGCAGCATATCTGCTAAACCCATCCATTCACCTCATTGTGTCTTTAAACTAACAAGTAGTTTAACATAATCAGCTTTAAATCTGTCCTTTTACACAATGAAGGCTTGTTATTTACATCACAATCCTTTCTGCCCAGACAGTCTGTGGGGAGGTAAAAGTGGAGAAAGAGAACATGTGAATGAATGGAAGTTGTGTCATTCACGTAAAGCTCTCAGGGATTTCAGGGATTTTCTGGTGGTGGAGAAAATTAATGGGATAATAGTGGATAATGGATTAATTAAAAATAGAGAATAGGAGAAGCAGGTTGGTAAAACAAAGAGTCATGATAAATACCACAGCAAAATTATTATCTCTGATGACGATAGAGCGGTGAGCGGTAAACACAAATTTTTATATATATATATATATATATATATATATATACATATGTATATTTTTCAATAGTTTTCAAATTAATGACTACCAAATAAATAACTGTACTTGTGTGTTGAATAAACATGACATTTACACAATACCTAAACATGAGATAATCGTTAATGGACTAACAATGGATTAAAGGGTAAAATGCGGTAAAATTTCTTTCTTTAAGAAAAACGTGACACATGAACCACCTCAGGAAACATAGCAGCTAACATCAAACACACACAGAAGGAGAGAGAGAGCAAGTGTGCAACAGAGAGAAAGAGAGGTAGGTGTCAAGCCATTTAAACTTAATGAAGATCTAATGATAGACTAGGGATGATTTTGACAGCTTGTTATTGTCACTGTAAAACCACTCACTGTATCACTTTACAACCACCATAAAATCCATTGACAGGCATAGGTGCGGTTAGGGCATGGTAGCAAAGGACAGAGAATAATCGGAAATCCCCCTTTGTAATTATGATATCATAAATATTTCAATTACTGTCAATCCCTTGGTCATAAATTTAAAAGGTATCACCATTTTTCTTCAGGCATTTAATCATTCCATGGAACAGACACCCTCTTTAAAGAAGATTAAAAAAGAAAAGGATTCAAAATAAATGGTCACATTTATTTCATTAACTTTATATATGAGGGTAAATAAATGTCTTGTTTTTGGTAGAAAATGGTGGGTAAAAAATTGTACATACCTAAGTCTAACGCACACATATTTTTTTTTTTTTTGTTGGTGCAACACAGCCAAAATCAATTTGGATTTGCTCCCCCTGTGAGAAGCAGTGAGTAGGGGTTGTTAAAGAAGGAAATGTTTGTCCAAATGGGTGGAATGTTAAAAATGTCCTGCCCAGAGGAAAGAGGAGCTGTGTAGCTACTACTTCCTGTGTGGGAGCTGAAGATGTCACCTGCTTTATGAGATCTGTCTCTGTCTACTCTTCTGGTTGATCAATTTGATTTCCACAAAAATCTGCTATTTGAGTAACAAACATCTTTGGTTAGTTACATGCCAATAGACATATTGTTTCAAATTTGTTGAGATCGTTTAGTTAATCCATGTGCCTAAATCAAGTTCTTTCTGTAGTGTAAAGGTAGTGGCACAAAGTCTGGTCTTTCTGGTCGAAGAGACTCAATTTGGTTTGTTTTAATCTCACCCTTTTGTTTACTAAAAAATAAATTGAAGGGGTTGAGCTACTATAAAATGCAAGGTTCATTGAGAGTTTATCAAATTCAGTGCTCTATGACTGGTTTTAATTTTCACTACAAATAAAACATTTTATTTTTTATCATCAGTTATATCTACTGTAATCTAATATAATTACGTTGTGTTGTTGACGTCATGGCCATTACTGATGATAAGGTTTTAATTACCCATAATATTGTTCAAGTTCTAGTCTAGTATTCAGTAGTCTAGTATAAGTTAAGCTTTCTGTGTTCAGAGGAGCATCTGAAGTTAGACACTACTCCAAAGAAAGAGCTCCACATGTTTCCATGGTCAATGACAACTGTTCCTACAGCCAAGAATAGCGGAGCCCAATAAAACGGTTGAGACACTGTCGCAGGTCCTATTCACGATGGCTTTCTCCTGCTGCCCCTTTCCCTGTATAACACACACACACTTACACCTGGCAAACACAAAACACTTCATTTCCTGCACAGGCTTGGATGGTTAAAGATGAACAATAGAGGATGAGAAAATAGAAGAGGAGAGAAGAGGGGAGGACAAGGGAGAAAAAAGGGGGGTGGGAAAGTTTTTTTTTTTTACTTATTTTTTGTTTTTGCTCTGGTTTATCCATGTGTTTATCTGTCTCAGTCTTAGAGGCTTTTTTGTTTTTTTTTATTTAATAAATTTTTATTTATTATTGGAATAAAAATAAAAATAAAAAAGCTTGGAAGAAGAGAATGAAAACAGGTGTTAAAATCTAGCCCACAGTGGAATTAATTTGGCCCCAAATAGCATACCTTATGTCAGTGGTGTCAATCTCAATTTCATCGTGGGCCAGAATTTAAAACCGGCATGTATTCACAGGCCAAACTTGATATATATATAGAGATAGAGAGAAATTAATGGTAAACGTGCATGTTTTCTGTTCTCTCCAGATATCAAATATGTTTATTTGGAAACATTGGATCTGAACCAGCCAAAGATTGATGTTGTCAATACATGAGAAACAATTCACACATTAGTTGTATTTGTTTCTTATTCTTTCTTTCCAGATAATTTTAAATGTAAATCTTTCTATACAAAACAAAATGTATGTGCTATAACAAAAAGCAAACATTATCAATATTACAAATTCTGACAGTATATAAGGTCTACACGGTCTACAGGTGGGCCAACTATAGTTATGATTTTATCTCACGTGCCAGATATAATTACACTGCGGGCCAAATTTAAAAAAAAATAGTTTGACACCTGTGCCTTATGTGTACAAGTGTTGGAAGGGTTTGTAGTATTAGTGTTGTATTCACAGGTGCCTGGTATAGCAAATGCATTTAGGTGTTTGCAGTTCTTCGTTGTTTTTGGCATGTAAAAAAAAAAGACTTTAAATTTAATTTACATGTGATGTGTATAGTATTAGGTTTCAGTTTTTCCAGATTAATTTTTTACGCAAAACACATTTTTAAGTGGAAAAATCCAGCATTAAATATCTCAAGTGAAACTATATAATACAATCAGTCATATTGAATTGTTATCTACTAACATAATAACATGGTTTCCCAAACATGGATTTTCACGCATCCTTGTTGAACTCTCACAGAAGCTGAAGCTTCTGATGTTAACGGAGTCAGACAGGAAGGAGGGGAAACAGGCACACAGAGGGAGGATAGTGTTGGACTGAGGCTATACTTGATGGGGGGAGGTGATGGGAGCAAAGCCTGGTGTCAGACTGGTGTTGTAGGGCATGAGGGTCTACAAGGGGTGAGTGGCGCAGTGGGATAAGAGCGTGGGGAGTTCATGCCCCCGTCAGGCCCTTTTCACACTGCATAAACAAAGAGATTACAGTGAGAAGGGGCTGGGAGCCACTAACAAGCAGAGGCAAAACACACACTAATTTGGAGATGGACACATAGTCACACAAGCGTAAAGCATTTGAACACACACACACACAAAAGTACACACAAGAACTAAAGACACTGGAAAAAAATGAAATTAAACAAAAACTAAATCCAAATGCTGCTGGAAACACATGCACAATCCCAGTGACCATACAAACACAATAACACCACACACTCAACTAACTAAGGCATCACAACATAGTGGCGCCACCTGTCTCCTCTTCACCAATTACTGAGCTATGAGCTGCAACGAGGTTGCAATTAGTAAAGAAAAGAAAGGGTTTGAAAGAGTGAGAAAACAGATGATGGGAGGGAAAGGGTGAGGAGTTATAGAATGTAGGAAAATACAAATGGAGAGAGAGTGAGAAAAAGAAGGGAAAAAAGGAGTGGTTCCACGGGACGGAACTATTATTAGAAGGTTATGAAAAAAAAATCATTTTTGCAACTTGGATTGTGAGTTTAATTAATGACTTTCTAGAACAGATGCACTGGTGATCAGTGTTCACTTGATGTTCACCCAGTTTTGTAACCATTTTGCAGCCACCATGGCTCCAAGTCTGCTATCCATAATAAATATAAATAAAATATAAAATAACTATATTTAAATAAGATGGGGGATTCCCAAGGAAGTCAATCTGAAAAAACAATCAATCAAACACAAGCATCCACTAAAAAAGTATTACACCTTGTAATTGGGCTTCCAACAGTAAACTACACTGAGTTGGGAGATGATATGGAGAAAAGTGTTTTGTACAGAGATGCATCTCTATCTTCTGTCTCTGTTGCTGTTTCCATCTATCTCAGTGCCTCATCACTGTGGCTGCTTCCTTCTGTCAATCTTTGTTTCCTGTTTTTTACCTCCCAAACACTTGCACATATACCCCTTTGTTTGCCACCTGATAACAGGCAGTTATTCATGTTGCCTCTCGACCTTCTTGAGCTCTGAACCCTGAAACCTAAATACGGAACATGACGAGCAGTCCTGTTCTTGCTGGTCATAACTCACTTATGCACAACATATGCACATGTCAGTGATTCAAGACTATCTAAACCAGACTATCAAATATACATACTATTTGAAAGTATTTGGTACATGAAGACTATGTCACAACCATAGTTAATATGCAAATAAACATAGTATTCATCCTACAGAAAAAGGTAATTTGTGATGAACTGATCTTTCGTTTAAATCTGTCCCCAAAAGTAGCCCACGATACACATGACACACATAGTGTGCAGGTGTGGGGTCAGCCTTAGGGTCAGCAGCCTCGGTCCAGCTCCCAAATATAGAGCACCCACTCTTCTGGGATTCTCTAGTTCACGGTAGGTTCTCATGTAACCACCAAGAAGCCTTTATGTTCTGAGAAAAACACACATACCTGACAAACAAAACAAGCTTTCATTTACACGTACCCTAAACCACACTTGTAGACACTAATATGATACACTAATGTGATATAACATTATTAGTAATGTTATAACTGGGCAGGATTGGTCTTCTTTCAGCATTATCCAACTCACAGTCCCAATCTCCTCCTTTATGGTCAGCCATGAGAACTCCTGGCCCTGACAAGGTCCAGGAGTTACCTTTACATGTCATTAAGATCTCTATCACTCTGCTATCTGAAAACATGAAAGCTCATTTCCTCTCTCACCCACCCCTGCACCGGCTACACCAACTCTTTCTGTGTTTCTCTCCTTCTGTTTCACCTTCTTTTTAGCCTCCCACCGTCTCTCCCACTCTATCTGCTGTAAGACACCATTCACAGTGTCTATTCAGAGTGTAACAGAGGATCTCTTCAATGGCTGAAATTGAAGACTGACACTCTGACCTCTCAGGATGACCGCTGATCCTCAAGCAAACGACTCTGACACGTAGCAGCATGCTCATATGTGCATGTGTGTATGCATTTGTTCCAAGACTAAACTGCACGCCATCTGTGTGGTCAAAGTAAGACACAATCTATCTCTCTCTTGTTCGCAGCAGGGGCAGAGAATACCGAAAATACTGTTGCACTACAGACTGGAGCTGAATTGATAAAATATGGGAAGTTACTTTTAATTGTCCCCCTTTTTTACAGAGTTTTCCAACCGCACAGTGATTTATTCAGCAGAGCTTTAACACTGGATGCCCCTTCTACAACAAATGCAATCTTAGATTTGGAAGAAGGTGTTATTAAAAACAGATTTTTCTGGCAGCAAGCATCCAGCCACTACATCACATTAACCATGTGATGGGACCCACTGTATGCCTGAACTCGTACATACCTTTGTCCAAATTACTTTTAATAAAGCTGAAAAATGTGGGAGTGTTTACAGTAACCAAAAGCTTTTCATGAACTAATGTGTACAATGCGCGAGTTTAAGTTATGTTCTAAACAAGTTGGCTAGGCCCATGTGTATGCAGGCTTAAGCTAAATCCTATTATCTTGTCATCTCATGTCTCTGTGCGACATTATCTTAAATTCATTAAAAAATAACGTAGGCGTATGGCAAAAAGTTTGAAGTAAAGGTTAAAGTAATGTCCATTCTTTACGGCATTTTATGCAGAACTATTTTCTTGCTCTGCATAAAATCTTCGGGGCGCAAGAAGATTTTGGTTTGCGGTGGCATAATTGACCGCATAACATAATGGTTTTTCTTGACATTGCTAATACAGAGGAATTCTCGTTGTAGTCTACCACAGTACAATAGACCAATAGATTCATAAGAGTGCTTTATAGATATGCACGAACAGGGGTGTCCATGCTTTTTCGTCTCGTGAGCTACTTTTCAAATGTCCATGCTGACGGGATCAAACTAGATTGAAAACTCTAAATATATTTACCCATATAAACTGGATAACTTACTCTCTGCATTAACATGAAACATATGTTTTACTGTCTGACTCAATACCTACATGATCTCACTTTACCCCAGTGATTAGCATCTTGAAATAGAACTACATCTCTAGTTTTTATTGCTATTATTGTTTTATGTTATTGCTCAGGATCTACCAGCACTCTTTTGGAGATCAAGGGTAGATCCCGATCTACCTATTGGGCAGCCCTGTTCTGGAATAAGTTATAACAAGTTAGTTAGGAATAAATTAAAAGTTGGTTAGAAATTATTAATTATTGATAAAAATCTTCTTATCCTTTCAGCTTATAAAATGTATCAGTCGGCTGGGTTACTGGATACACTATTTTTATTATTTGGCGTGAATAAACTAATCAATTTGTTAGTTTTTTTTATAAGAAGCAACTGTATCGACAGCGTGGACATCAGAGCTAAAGTACAAATGCATGTGACTTTAACAAGTAAGTATGTTCCACAGATTTCACTAGGAAGATAAAAAACAGAGCTCCAAGGCTTCTTTGAACGTCTGCAGAATATTTGAAATATGTTTGTAGAAATATGTGACCTCCAATATGTAGCACTGATGAACAGGAGCTGTCATTTCTGCATGAGGTCAAGGGTAGACGAGGGCATCATGCTGTTACATTTGTTCCGGTATCAACAACAGCACGTCATTTGCTGTAACTCAATCTACTGATTACTCCCCGAAGACCACAAGAGCACCCTTGATGTGTGTGTGTGTGTGTGCTTGTGTATACGTGTGTACACTGAGGATAAATCAAGGCATCTGTGCTGATTTGCTGTAACGAAGTGTACCCTTCAGCTACAGCAGCAGGAATGCTGTGACCAAACAACTAAATTAAAGTGGTTTGAGAAGCTAAGAGAGTTGTTCTCCAGGTATTTTCGGTCAACTTGTGACATATAACAACTCCTGTCCTCTCGTCTAAAAATACCAAGAAGCACGGCCAAGTCTGAGATGAACCTGACACACACAAAACACTCCTGCATAGACTGCAACAACACCACACTTGTCTCAAAGCAAATCAGAATGTGATAAAGAGAGATGAAAAGATTATAAGTCTGGACATCCACAAAACAAGATAACCTTAGATAGCTATTCTACTAAAAGCTTGGACTGAAACATGCATCTCTGCATGGCATTCTTAAAAAATCCTTAATGTCTCTAAGAATTAACAAGAATAATGTACAAGCAAACACATATTAGTGAAATTAAACAGCCAAACAGAAAAACAGAACATATACCTACGTAGCTCTAACACCTTTAATTCTTGTAACACAGAGAGATGTGCATTTTGCAAAGACACTAAGAGCCTCAAGCTCTCAAGCAAACAAAATCTGACCCCACTGCCCCTCCCCACTGGGTTAGAAAAATTACTGCCACCTGAAGCGGAACCACGTCCATCATGTGGAGGCCCCTTAAAGCCCCACAGGTGTCCTTTAACATGTCCAAAGGCCCCTTCCTCCCCCTGACTCTCTATGTGGCCATTCATCTGGCTGCAGTGGAGGACATCCAAACAAAACAAATCCCTCGGGGGAAACCTCACAGCTAATCATACGCATAAAATTACTTTGCGGCGAGGACACAGCATGTTGATTCCTATGTTGTGAAAAGACAATTGTATTAATACTTGCCCGAATGTAGGGTTAAAAATAATTAAAATGTATAAATAAGATGCAAAACAAAAATAAAGTACTTTGAAAACACTTCAAATGCTCGTGGACACATAGCTGTGTTAAAAAAAGTGTTATTCATCTCAATCTTCTACTCTTCTAACTCCAACTTCCTCCATCACTGCATCCATTAATCTCCTCTTTGTCTCTTACTTGCTAGCTCCAACTCTAGGATCACTATTCTACCAATATCACCACTGTCCAAACCAATCCAGAATTTTAATCTGGCTTCTCTTGCTTCTCTAAACCTTCTTGTGTGTGTTGTCCCTGTAATCACCTCCATTCTGTTTACTCCATTCTGTCCATCCTTGTCGTCCATCCTGCCACCTTCAGATCTGCCTCCTGTGTTATGCCTATTAGTAGTGTCTCTAATCTTTTGTTCTATGCTAAATTATTATACAATTATAACGTATTATATATTAGACAATTATAATGTACTGTATATGTTTTGGAATCGAGTATCGTTTGATTTGAGAATCAAGTTGATTCAGAAATTTATTTCGAAACAAATCTTGACCTTAACAATCAATAAGGAATCAAACTGCAAGGCACCCAAAGTTTTGCATCCCTACAAGCAACAGGATGTAGAGCATAGTGTAGAGCAATGTTAAAAAAATGGTGGACGAATGTTTTGTAAAGTGTATACATTTTAACACCTTGTGTTAAAAATCATTTAAACTCAAAGGCTTTAACATTGTAAAGGTGGATGAAGCCCTATCAGCTCAAATATTTCATTTAAAGAGTACACATGTTTTTTTGTTTTTTTTTTTGCTTGTTGTTACACCTTTGGGCAAATTTGCCCAAACTGAGTGTATAAAAAAATGACATAGCTATTTATAAAAGCAGCGGAAAACTATTTAAACCACAGAGACCAACTGTGTTTCTCTCAGCCACCGCACCTGGTTGTGGTTAAACGTGATGCAACCGCAATTGTCCAAAATTGGCAAGAAAATAAACCAATTACTGATCTTCCTTAAGCGTGAAACAAGCGACAGCGACAGAATGAGCCCAGTTCAATCACTGTAAATTATTTCTGCAGTGAAGTGGGACATACTATGATTGACAGATAGCAGCACAGACAGGCAACTGTAAACGCAGCCTTGGCCACAGACACACTGACAGAAGCACAGACAGGGAGGAGGTAGCGGAACCTTTAGAATAAACACTAGAGCTCTCAGTGTCGCCCAGGAAGAAATTCTTCTCTTTGATGTCAAGTCATGTGACCTTGCAGCAGTCTGAGGAATTGAGGCATGGTCTAAACACATGTCAACACTACCAACACCCTCAAGGTCACCGTGCATTTGAGTCTAGATTTTGGTATGTACATGTACACACGCGTATGTGCAATTGGGAGACGAGGGGACTTGGAGCCTTGGCCAAGGCTCCAAGTTGTGGATGGTGGTTTGTTTTTATTGTTGCCATATTTTCGCAAAGTTCTACAGCAAATAAGAAACAACTATTGGTTTTTCAAAGAGAAAAGCTTAGGTCTCATAGTGATTTTTTAGAGACAGGTAGAGTTGTAGTAGTAGTCGTTTTGGACTTACTGTACGTGAGGATATTAAGATGGCTATAGTGCACAAGATAGAGCATTATCTCACATAGATTTGTTGCAGACTTGAACTGAATTCTTTATTTATTTATTTCTACAAAACTCTTGCCAGTTTTTTAACTAATTTTTGTCTTTGCTCTAAATGGGAAAGGACACTTTACTTGATGAATAAAGGTTCTTGAATCTTGAATCTCACAGTTGAATGACCAGAGAGACAACACCACTACACAAGTGTTAAAAACGGCGCTGCTATTGCTGCTGGTAAACAGTGGTGTCCTGTTGCAGTAGTTTATGCAGAAGTCTATTCTAGCCCGAAACATGGCTTAGATCAAAGCCAAGACACCCCTTTTTAGACCTCTAAGTACTTTCTGCTGCTACTGTACAACATTAGTACATAGTATTAAAGGATGCAGACAGCTGGTTATTTGGCATTGGAGAAAAACAAAGGAAGAAAGGAGTGAAAAGAGAGATGAGGAAAAGAGCATTGGTGCTAATGGAAAGACATACAAACTCTGCATTCTCACAATCAGGCTGTTTAAGAGTAGGAACTAGGCTCAACTTAAGATAACATTTATTTACTGCATGCTTTAAAGGCAGTAAAATCTTCATTGCTTAACACTTTTAGTGACTAACAGATTGTGAAGTTTGAGGGTGGGTCAACTCAGACTACACAATACTATATCATCAATTTGAAAAAAAATAATTCTTCATCTGCAGATGATGATGAACAGATACAACAGAAAGGGGGTCTTGTGTGTCTGTTAATACAGTGCACTCATGGGCACCTATAATAAAAGCCCCACTATATTCAGAATAAATAAATATTTATTCACAGACAAACACACCACTTAGGAACAAATTGAGATTTTCAAGGCCTATTTATGTCTATTTGTTGTGTCAAATAACATTAGGCAACTTCACAAACCAACAAATTTCAATGAAGACTACTGTATTTAATGTAAATAAAGCCTGGGTTTGTTCTATATTATACAAATGAATAGGGAGGATGGCTACTGAAATTCAGCCAAAACACTGTTGTTCTTGCACTGATCATGTGTATTTTAAAGTGAACCGAACAAATCACCATGAAGATAAGCCATATCTTTCCTAATAAAAGAAGATGTGTGTTTTGAAAGCAGGGTCCAGCATCTACAGCATTTATTTCAATAAAGTTCTGATGTAAAACTTATACAACTATATATAGTTAAAGATATAAGCAACCAAAGCATATTGATACTTAAGATTTGCACACTATTTTCTGGTATTCAGTGTTAAGGAAAAGCAAATGGAAGCTTCTTAGTTTTTGGTGAGACATTCATGGCCTCTTTGAATCTCTTCCTGTTAAAATATGCACAAAACACTTACACACACACTTACACACCTTCCTTTGCACTCGCTTGCACTCCCGTTCCATTTAGGAGTGTGGACCTCAGGGTAAAGTAATGACTTGTTAACCAATGTTTTTGCCAACACACCTGCAGAGGTGCACACATGTTTTTTTCCTTCTGTTTGTTTGTTTTTTGTTTAGGTTTCACATGTTCAAGTCACAACACTCTCGCATTACAGCAGGACCAGCACTTCGGAAACATTTACCCTTTACTTAAAGGTGTAGGCCTGGTTTGAATTTAATGTGATGTGCTGTTTGCAAAGTCACAGAATGTGCTAAAGTGTGTTTAATTCACTAGTGTGCAGCAGTAATGGACTGTGCACTTTATATGTATAATAATGAATTTTCCATTTGTGAAAATAAAAAAAAAAAGAGAGTCTCTGCAACAAAATATCTAAGCCACATCACGGCTATGAAGCCCACAATTTGTCATTTGGTGATGGATCTTGCAATAAAAATTGGGACACAACTAAATTAACTAAATTGTAAAAACATTAATTAGAAATGCAACAAAATTTATTTGATGGTTGGGGTTTTTTTTTGTTACACAGCCCTCTTGTTGACGTAGCCAACCATGTGGCTGGAAACAAAATGCTCCAAGATACCAATAAATCCACAAAGCAACTAAGGTAAATGGCCGGTGTTGGAGTAGGCTAGGGTTACACGTTACTGCCCCACAGGAAACATTTCCATGCACCAGTACAAAGTGCTCAAAATTGTGAGACTCCACTGTACCCTGTAAAAATATACATATTATTCAATCACTGTTATGTGGATCAAATGATTCCTCTGCCATGTGACTGATGGAAAAAAGTAATAGTAACAGACCAGGCTCTTAGGTTAAACCTAAAAGGATAAGTAAAATAAACAGTGATTTATGAAAGATATAGTGACATTGTTTACACGTTGCTTCTGACATATTTGGATTTAAATAAAACACCAAAAAGATATAACTGTCAAATGTCTTACGAGGTTATTTGACAGTAGTCTGACATAGTGATGTTTGTACAATCATCACAGAAAGTAAAAACAGTCACGGTTTGTATGAATAACTGAGAGAAAATGTAATCACTGCAAAGAAATGATAAGACAGTGTTTTACATCAGTGTCAGTTGAAAAGATCGTCGAATTGCATCCCTATCTACTCGTCAATACAGTTCAAGGAACTGTAGTCAACCCAGGCAGCAGCCCAGTGGCACTGGGCCACGTACTGTATACAGCACAGACTGACAACTGTTTACATCGATACTCACTTTACAGTAAACAATCATATGAGGTTAAAAAAATCTTAACATACCGTGCCATAAGAAAAATGTCATTAATACAACACAATTCAAAGAAAACAGCTATTTTACTGAGAAGTGGCCATAAATTGGCAAAATATGACGTAGTGGTAGAAAAGTTATAAAGCAATGGTACAAAAATCCACAATGTAAATGTAGACTTTGTAATTTTTACAGTTAGTAAAAAAAAAGATAAATGATAATATGATTATGATTCTTATGAGAAGTATAAAAAAATACGTTAATAAACTAGTGTCAGCCACTGTAATCACCAGAAATGTATTGTCTACACAGGGAACTATCAATGGTAAGTAGACTAATTAATACAACATTTGCTTTGTGGAAAACCGACACGTGGGTATTACGCCAAAGGCTGCATATTTTAGAAGATCATGTGATTGCAAAGGTCGGGTTTTACAGATCCCCACCTGTAAAGCTGGAAAATTAAACTCATATAAAAATTCTTTGCACAAACATGACACTCTGGGCGGGTAGGTTTCATCATCTCTAAGAAAACACACCCTACACAACACTGTAACTCATACTAGATTCATTTCACACAACGTTTCCTTTTATTGCCTCCTAATAAACCACTCCAGTTGTGTGTGTGTGTGTCTGTCTGTTCTTTGTGTGTTATGCCCTGTAGTCTGAAACACCATTAGACAAAGAGGTCAATTCACACAGGGTGTTAAAAAGGCCAAGATTCTCCATAAATCAAATGTCTAAAAATTTTAATGCGTTTCTTTAACCGCAACCAAAGAAAAAAACATCTTTTATTGCAGCTGTTGAAATAAACGTTCCATTCAGGAAGGAACAAAAGCAATTATTTGCCGTTTAGATTACATATTATAGACTATGTATGGTGCAACTTTGCATGATATTCCTTTCTTGTAACAAAAGCAAAACACTTGAGTGCTCAACCGAGCTCCATTTTCCCACCTAGCGTACACTGTCCATCACTTGATTTTTTTTTACCCTTTTTTGCCCCTTCTTTAAAAATAATATATCTGGGGCTGTGATTGTTAGGATTTGTCATGTATAAATCCTAAATGAGTAAATTCCTAATACCCTTTATGACGTCATCTACAGTGGAAATGAATTACTTTAAGGAAAATGCTGAAGTATAATATTAATATAAAGAAATCATTTAATTTGGACAATCTTGGCGGGCCGCATCAAAAGGCTCAATGGGCTGCATCCGGCCCCCGGGCCTTAGTTTGCCCATGCCTGGTCTAGAGACAAGTGAATCAACAGACAATTTCTTGCGTGAAACCAATAAAACCTATTCTTAGGGGCTCCAGTGTATATATAACCTATTACATTATCATTAGGCAGCAGTGGTGGCCTGACGGTGAAGGAAGTGGACTTGCCTTCAGTGGTAGCTTAGTGAGGCAGTTGGTGGCTATAGGTGCAGTTAGTGGCCTAGTGGTTAAGGAAATTGACTTGTGTCCACAAGGCCCCGGTTCGAATCCCGTTACCGCTGAGGTGGCCTGAGCATGGTATCGTCCACACACATTGTCCCAGAGCGCTGGTTCAACCGGCTGCCCTCTGCTCACTACAGTGATGGGTTAAATGGCATAGGCATAATTTCCTAAAAAATACTATTGAGGGATTAATAAAGTTCTATATTTTATGGAACTGCTGCCTAAATAATAATGATAAAAAAAAAACTGTGACCTCAATGTCAGCAAACTATATACTAATTAAAATGTTAATAGTAGACTATGTTGTCAAGGGTTATGATGTGAGGATTGAATGATTGAATTCAATTGTTATGAGTTCAATTGTAATGTTTAGAGTCTGATACATGAAATATAAGGGCAATAAAAAAAATGCCACCCTGGGTGTCAGTTTACTGTCTAGTCTACAGGTATCAAAAGCAGGCGTGTCCTGGCTGGTGCTAGACGGCGTGCCAGACAGTTGGTTGTTTCTTAAAAGGATCACCGAGGCGGATTACTGTCTAAATCCCTCCTTTCACTCTGTTCTTGCAAACTGTCATTTCACTCGCGGCTTCACAAAAGCCAGTAAAAACACTGACAGATAGGATGACGGTGGAGAAGAAGTGAGCTGAAGTTGAAACAGAAACGGGAATTTGAAGTGAAACAAAGATGTGATGAGCAGTGTGCTTCCTTTAATGTGTTATTGATACACCATTACTCATATTTATGTGAAATCTCAGCATGGTGTTGATTGGCGACTGTAATACAGAGTGACTCCAATACCAACCTTATACAGAACATTAGCATTCCTTACTCTGTAAACATGGGAGATCATAGGCTAAGATCATAATCCCACAAGTATTCATCAATTGTTTTCTCTTTTTATTTTAAATGCAAACTCCTTCTCATTTTGACATTTTGATCCGCATCCCTGCACACGTTAAAATGTGTTTTAACCTATCACCAAAGTGAACAGGGAGCAGTGAGTGAGGACAGTGCTCAGTGGACGTCAGTGATATCCTGGCAGCTCCTGGAACCCTCTGGACCCAAATCCAGTTCCGTAACCACTACAAATAAGTATAATTTGTTCAAAACTATACTTTTATCAAAAACACATCCTTATTTTTTAATCTAATGCTGGATGTTTTTGAGGATGTATGTACAAGATCTTATTGCACTAAACACCAGACAAGCTAATGATAAAACAAATATTTGACTAAAATTTCCACTGTGGCCCTTACACCCAGAGACAACGTTTCAATGGGAATTAATGCAAATAAAACATACATTTACAAAATTGAAAATCATTTTTCACTTTTAATTATTTGAAGGCCATCTATGTATTTTATGTATGAGCTATTATTGCTGTGTTTAACATCACCTGCTCCAGTTGGGTAAAAAAATAGACAAAAGTTTTTCGCTACTTTGCAACCTCAATCATTACTGAAGCAAAGGTTTTAACATCTCAGTGCAGACACTACACATGAAAAAAACAGAACAAACTAGAAAAAATAAGTACAAATGTCCACTATGGTGGACATTACATTTAAATACTATGTTAAAACACAGCTAAAACTATTCAGAAAATGTTTTAATGTGTACTTAAGAGACTTAAAAAAAGTATTATGCATTTACTTTTCCCATAAAATTTGCTTGCACTGACGGAGGCCATTTTCCAAGATGATAAAGTTAAAGGTAACAAGGAACCACCCCTTTATATTTGGTGTAATTGAAAAGCCCCAGATGTCCTCTGCAGAAAACAGTAGTATGCACTTGGTAAGAAATATTTCTACTCACAAAATATATATTCTACTCACAATATTTCTACCTCAAAAAATGGCTTCCTTACACAAAATACACTTCATCCAGTTTTTTAGTTGACACTGACCAGTCCAGTATGATATTAAAAACTTTACCAAAATGCTGCTTAACGTCCACCCACTACAGCTCAGAGCTACTGTAAAGAATTTCAGTAAATCCTTGAAAACCATTAAAAAGAAAACACATGATAAAATTCATGTGGGTCTGTAAATAGCTCAATGTCTGGACAGAAGATTTATTCATCCATATGGCTAATGTGGCAATCAGTCAGCAGGCCTGGCCTTTTACCCTGCATTCACACAGAGCTGCTCTGAGACACTTCTGTTAACCGACTGCTCTCCCTTGCACACTCATACAGACGCACATAGAGCATGCAGACGCCGCACCCACGTTGTAAAAGTGCACACCAGCAATCATATTTAACACTACTATATCTGCTTGACAACATGCTCAATGCTTGGTATTTTTCACCTTGAAACCTGAGTACAGCAGTATTTTATGCCTGAAGACATGAGGACTCAAAAATATTGTGTATCATAAAATACATCATTATCTTAGTTTGGAGATTCAACTCTTTCTCTTTTTATTAGTAGAGCTATAAGGATGGCAGGACGTACAATGAATTCCTACTAATTTAGTCTAAAATTAAGGACTGTTAGTAGTAAATGAGTGGAAGTTATTATGACACAATTTACTATAGAATATATTGAAACAAACAGCTATTGCTGGAAGCTTTGTTTGTTTTTAAAAAACTACTGATGGTATGGTATTCAATCAATTATAGTCAAGAAGTCAAAAGTTTAAATGATGATGCTCCTTAATTACATTATGTTTAAACACAACATGAATTGGTTATACAGTAAAAAAATCTGACGGAAATTATTAGAAAAAAAAGTTTGAAGTGGAAACAGATTTTGTCAGACAAGCAGATAAATAGATTTGTAACCTATTTTATGTCTTCAGGTAGACGGAACCCAAAGTGAAGGAAAGTCTGTAGGTCCAGTAATGAGTCATTTCCGTGAAACTGCTGTTCTTTCTCTCATGACACACTCTAAATTTTTAACACCCAGATGACCACTCTCCCGCACACATTGCAGTACTCACATGTGCGTACACACAACTCTAGGTTGGTGCATGACTTCTTACTGTACTTCACACCTCAGGTGGTGTTTTCTGGGGAAACACATCACGTCAATCACAAACGTCAGTATGTCAGGAAAACCTGTACAAACACAGGCGTCGTTGTCTGACAGGTGCAGCCAGCAGGGGTGGTCTTTAGAAATTTTGAGTTTAACTGACAGGATGCATTTTTGTGAGCCTCTCTCTAAGCTGTAGTCACGTAATAAAATCAGGAAGGCTCTTTTCAGTGACAACATCCCATGTGTAGTTGGAGCCAACACACAAATAGGATGGAGAGGTGGGCACGTTGAATCGCTGACCAAATGTGAATGGGCACAATAAATATGTTACATTTCCAAAAGGTTTGCTTTTCAGAAGTTATGTTCCTTCCACTGGTGGGGATACAGTATATGCACTGTTGGACATTTATATAAGAGCAAAAAAGTGTCTGAGGTAGAGCGACATGTTTCTCTTGATTTCCACTGACTTATCCTTAGTGATTTTTTTAACTGTAGAAAAATGAAGATTTCAGGGAAAATAACACAATCAGAAAATAACATTTTTCAGTGAATCAATTTGGTAAATGTAAATATTTGGTTCACCTATAGTTGCTTTGTAATGCTGCAATACAACAGGCCATTATTTGCAGACTGAGGTGTGAAGTCGCATATTTGAAAGATCAAAAACCTGAAACTTGAAGCAGCCACTAATGCTCCCTGGCCCCATTAGTAAGAGCTCTACCCTCTCCTTATTACACAAAAATAACGAGCACTCATAACAACACTGCTGCAAAACAGACTGACTGTGAAATCACATGCTCTTCCTGAGTAGTTCTGGGGAAATTATGGCCTTGTGCCTCAAATCAATGACAAACTAAAATGTTTTTCAATTAAGAATGGAGTCCCTCAGTGAATCCCACAAGAGGAGTTCGGGGAGCCCTGTCTATTCTGAACACTTGAAATTTTAGATTACTTTTGTGGTATATTTTTACTTAGTGTCAAACTCAAGACCAGGCTCAGGCAGGATTAGCAGCACTTTCATTTATCTGAGATTTAAATAAAAAAAACCTGTAATGGATACAGATGAAAAGATACGAACCAAAAAGTGGTTTTTAGTGGTTTTTATTTAAATTACTTTTGTGTTTATAAAAAATAAATTATCTATTTAAGGTTGTCTCCAAAAAAAAAAAAAAACACATACATTTCAAATCTGCAAAATGGAAACTACAATCAAAGATTCAATAAATATTAAGTCCTTAACTTAGTCCCAGTTTTTGAAATTCACTCATGTACAAGTTCTGTTACTAGGAAGGAAGGAAAGCAAACTCCTTGTCATTGTGACATTGTGATCCACACCACTGCACACAAAGAAATGTGACCTATGTATTAAACTCATGACAAAGTTAATAGTGTGCTGCTTTGAGATCCCGGGGAGCAGTGTGTGGGCACAATGCTATATTGAATGCACCTTAGTGGTAACTTTGCAGTTGGGGGATTCGAACATTGACCCAAGTCTAGTTCTCTTAACCACAAGGCCACCACTGCCCCATAAAATAACTAATTTTAGCCTGTAACCTGTATGGTCTTTCACCTACAGATCTAAATTATACAAAAACAAACAGAGAATCTCTCAGACAGAGTAAAGACAGAACTTGAGAGCTAATTCATACATGGATAAAACCCAATATTCAAGAAGAGCCACTTCAACTTGTGGCATCAAAGAATGTCCATAGTCTCCAGATTATCCTCAATTTCCTGTAGCAGATGGTCTGGCCATGGCACAGCTCAAACAAGTTTTCATTGCTTAATTACATATGTGTTCAAGGGGTCAGGAGAAGGTTTAACTCGGCCAGTGAGATCTGCATGGCAAACTTGTATCCATACCAAACATTAACACAAGACAGGGTATGAAAACAACTCTGGTCTCACACATGTGCACACACGAGAGAAGTAAAAGTAAAGAAATAAAAATTAGGTAGAAACTTTGCAGGGCTAAAACAGAACAATAGAACTTCTTAAAGCACTGGATAGACCCCTGTGCACCAAGGCAATCTATGTTCTACCTGAAAACAATTAATATTCTAAGTATTTCTCTGAATATCCACTTACTAGCTTTATCATTCTATTGGTTTTAGATACATCTGGATGACCCTGTATACGATGTATTCATTTATAAATTGTTGAAAACATTATTTTACATTTAAAGACTGAAAGTAAGTCAAACAATATAAGGCCAGTTCAAGTATATAAAAGTTATATACAATGTTACAATGTCTAATGACACGTCTGTTTTTTTTTTGCATGTAATGAAATAGTCTGATATTACTCTTAAACGCATACATTTGATCACAAAACATTTAAAAGAGGTTGTGAAGCAACATACAATTGTTGGCAGTTCATTCTCCCTAATTTGCACATTTTCACTCTTCACAAGTTCTCAGACAACAAAGGACAGCCTCAGTGGAGCCCAGATACCTCTACCATTACCACCATTACCACCACCTCCGCCACCAACCTCACTTTCCCCAACGCAGCCGCGGGCCTTGTAAATGGCTCCAGACGGAAAGACGATTTCCAACATCTGACAATGATTAGGACGTGGCCCCGGTGAATACACGTAGTGCCGGCACACTCAATTGCTATGGCACACCTTTATACTCAGCACATATAAACATGCCACCCACAAACGTTGTGATTCAAATGCCAATCAGCCGGGAACTTAGGAACCATGCTACAGGGTATATTTGCCAAAGAAAATACTGCGAAGTTATGCATCAAATAGAATCTGAACCATTCCTACTTGATGAACAGTTTCGAGTATGAGGTCTATTAAAATATAGCTGTAAATGGTAAAGCACAAACACAACTCAGGCCATCAGTATTGCTCCAACTGCAATACAATGACCCAATACTTCCTCAACTAGCTGAACACTGTCAATGAGGCTTGTGTGTTCATCATTCAAAACAGTTTTTCCCTATCCTGATTGTTAGTTTATCCAAGTAGGTCAACAATTTTGGCAGTAGATAGATGTGCTATACCCCTGAATACCTAAATATCTTAGTCCTGAGGACACTGACCTCAGCAAGTCACTTTTTTCTTTGTTGAAAGTTATCTAACAACATTGTTTCATCTATACGTGGTATAGCTGCAGTGTAGGCGGAGCCAATGACGTTAAAGCTCTACTCAGCTGGTTGTGTTGCTAGGTAGAAAATTACTTATTATTATTTATTATGTGATTTTTATTAATATTATGCATAGATTAAAAGATCAATCATTATTATTATACCTCTGGTCCTCGCTGTAACATCCTCACAGTGATGTCATCACCATTACCTTATAGCAATTCTACATAACCATGCCTTTCAGTTCATTAGACATTTTGTGTTCACCGAACCTCCATGCGAATTATATAGTTAAACTTTAACATACAACAAACTCAGAGGAACAGTCTCTCATTTTAAGTCCCCCACAACATATATCTGGACACTGCTGGACACACTCTCACACAGAGAGTCTTTTTTTTTCCACTGCCCCTCTCTTCCACCATGACATCTGATAGTGATTAGAGCACTGCCTCCAAAATTCAACTCACTTAACTCTCGGCTATTAGGTGACTTAGTACCACTGATATAATTTGTTCATCAACACAGAGAATTAGACATCACCCTTAGCCCCTCACACAGAAACACACTGGGGCCCCTGAAGGTTTTACATACACAAAACGACAGTGGTGGACGAAAATGAGAGCATGCCTCAATCACGCTACCACATGCACCCAGTCCTGGCCTCTCCTCCTGTTTCAACCCTTTTTGGCCCAATTTCAGACTGGCCCTCATCCTGTCTACCCCCCACTCCTTTAAATCTCCAGTCCTCTGGAACAGAACAGTCACGGCTGTGTGCAACTTTGATTAGCTTGAACCTTGCAGCCAAACTTACTTACTCTTTTCTTTCGAAAACAGGTAGTCTGTCTGTTTTAATAATGAGTTATTATTTCCTGGAAAAACAATCTCCACAAACAATGAGCCTACATTGGACTTTTTGACAGATTCATTTATTTTGAGAAATGAGATGGAAAACAATTATCAATTGAGTTGATCCTCATATGCCAGAAAAACATTTACAAACATGTGTAAGATCTGAGATCCCACATGTGGGCGGTTCTCTTCATAAAAATAGTAGTAGTCATAAAAATTAGTAATTTGTTTATGCATGTGTAAGGTTATTTAAGACAAATTCCCTCAAATAGAAGCCAGGAGACTTTTCTCACACAAGAACAAATGTGGAGAAAAACCATAACACTACAACAGCTACAATTAATACCTGCACACTATGCCGGCTGTAGACTACTGTATGGAAAACAGACATTCCACAAATGTAAGTAAATAAGATGTCCTTATGAATCACTGGCACAGAAGCTGATGTTTCAATTCAGCGCAATGCGTGCAGGAATGAAAGAGTGGAATAAACAAAGTTAGTTGTAGCAGCTGATCTGTTTCCTCTCAGGTCCAGATGAAATAGTTTACCTGGCAACAGTACAGTCAGTCAGTTATCGGTCATGTGTTCAGATGTACAGATAAATAAAGCACGGTCACCAACCTGGTGCATTTGGTAGCCCCCATGGTCTAACTAAGGTACACATGGAGTGTGTTCCAGAAAATGAAAACTAGTAAAATGGGTCAAAATGGTACTGTTCTTTGAGCCAAGGTTACAATAATATTTGCAACGTCTGCAACCATGATGGTCAAAAGAGTGGTCACTATTGTATTATAACATTTTGTAAGTGCAATTGGCCATGAAGTGGCTTCCAGCTTCAAAAAGGCTGCTTGAGAGTATTTTCAATTCCTCAAGTATCTCAGCGTGATCTCAATTCCTATTAAATAATTCCCAATTTTAACCTGGAATGGGGTAATTCACCAACATCCAACATTTTTTAGGGCAAATCAAAGCAGGGTAGCTTGTTGCTTGCTCAACAAACCACATTTCTCAAGTTTAAACAGTCAATGCTCCAATTATAAGCCAAATTACTGTAAGACATTATTGAGATAAGGGTTGAAAATCTGCAACATACAGTGTTTTATGTCATTAGACTGGTACTAAAATCAGTTGAATAGAAGACAACCAAACCGTTGGGTTTCTGAAGACATTTCTCAGTTATCTCAATTAAAGACTACGTATTAAGGTTGATTTAGATCATGATAAGTCATGAATAATCACAGCTATAGTATAGCTTTAAGGAAAAGGCTTTAGATTTATTTGAAGGTTTTGTGCTGTAGTATTTAGCCAAGCTGTAAAAAAAAAACTTGCAACTTGTAAAAGAAAGTTTTTATTAAACAGAGAGCAGGAAAATGGAGCACATGCTGAATAACCCCCTAAATTGGACTGGACATGGTTCAGGGGATTTGGCCTGTAAAACACAGCTTTTAGCATTTCATGGTGAAAATTAAAGTTGTGAGCTTAAGGCGCTGGTTTGTCAGTAATTGGACACCTGTTAAGAGAGTAGACCTCTTTGTTGTGAACATTTGTGAGTAGGTAGAAGCACCATCATGGAACATGCATTGTGAGAAAAGAAAATTGCATTCTACTTGGTAATAAGTATGTAAAAATATAATTTAAATAATACCAAACCATTGCCACTGGTCTCCACTTGCTGCTTAAGAAGGGCTAAAACTTTTTTTTCTGCTAACATTCATTTTTCTGCCAATTATGAGCTGTAGTCACATTCCAAAAATGATGTCCATTTAGATGATAACAATGCACCATTGAATCTGAATAATCATACATTTGTCATTGTTACATTGATCTGGTACAACTGATATGATATCAGGCATCTGGTCAGTCCTGTAATTATCATATTACATCAGCCAAAAGCAGGAACAACTGTTCCACAGTCAGACATAACATAACAACTCGGAACTCGAATTTCCTTTTAAAGTGCCGCAACCTCAAATTGTCTGCATCCAGTTACTAGTTTTCATTTAAACTAAAATATTGTTTGTAAATAAAATATGTGTGCATAAAGATTTTACTGCAAGAGGCCAACTGATCAATAAATAAGCCTCAACACTCAACCTCTGAACTTGCTAATCCTATACAATTACACTGCTGCTCTATATCCAGTAATATAAAACAGACTTTATATCGTAAATTTACTGAGAAATAGATATTTATGTATCCAATGGACATGCAAGTGAAGAAACAGCCTCCCTTAAAATTTGATTTTGCATGCACCAGATTTGGTATCTTAGGGTGGAAATTTAATTTTGTACCAATCTGATTTAATTACAACAGAATAATGACTTTGGAAAACACATTGACAAGCCTGTCATGAATTTATCTCCCATGGGGAGGTGGTGTCTGCACAGGCAATGTGGATGTAATTTCTGTCAGGGAAATATTGATGATGTGACACAAAGCAGTGCATTTTCAGCAGTGCAACGTCTACTTGTCTGTGCAGAGCAGTGAAGGGCTTTTAGAAAGACGAAGGCAGAGATTAGGAGAGAGACAGAATGATATAAACTGATAAACAAGACTTAATCCATCCATTTGCCAAGGTATAATGAAAAGACAAAAAAGCAAGTATATGTGACATGACATGCAGTAGAGACTGTAATCTTTTTACGTGACACATTGTATCCTCTCACAGAAAACTAGTTTGCCAACAGTCGCACACATTGTCAAGAGAAAACTAACAGCTTCCACAACCTCAAATCTAACACTGTTCTTACATAAAGTTCTTTTGCTGAATTTCAACATCAATTAAAGTTAAAAGAATCACCTCATATTTGTAACAAGCATTTTGCTTGTAGATTCTTTCGAGGACTGCAAAAAGTCCAAATGCAACATTGTCCCTTAATTCTTAATTACTCGATTACCAGATTATTTTACTCATCAAATCAGCATTGACCTGAGGAAAGTAATGCAATTATAAAAGTTATAAAAGGAGAACTTGAGAAATGTATATAAAATAATTGTAATAATAAAATAATTTGACCTACCAAGAATTTCCATGTATAAATTGCCTACCATACAGATTATATTACAATTGTCCCTCAATATTTTAGTGTAAGCGGCGTTAGTTTGTCACTATTATGTTTCAAGACATTTCAGCAATGGGTAAAAAACACTAATTAGAATCCATTTGGGAAACTTTAAAAACTTTTCAGAGAATTCCTCTTTATCAGACATTAACCTTAACATTGTTGTTATCAATCAGCTATTTGATAGGTCTAGCGAAGGGGTACCCACACTTTTTTGTCTTGTGATTCACTTTTCAAACAACCAGGCTGAAGTGATCTACCTAGATTGAAAACTCTAAATATATTCACCTATATATATTTATATACAAATTTTATTCTCACTCAAGCCTGGTGATTAGCATCTTAAAATAGAATTACATCTTTGGTTTTTATTACAGTTTTTTGTTGTTGATCAGGATCTACCAGCATTACTTTAGAGATCTACTGGTAGATCTTGATCTTGATTGGGTACTCCTATTCAAACTTTACCGCTGCTCGCAAAGCAAATTGTTATTATACCCTTAAGAAGCTAGTTCTGCATAAAATACCAAAAGAAAAAGGGTAGGACTTTTTTTGCAACAACATTTTTTGCCATAAGCTAAACATTAAGTTCTTTTTTATGAACTTCAGATTGTGAAGTTGACAGATGAGATAAAATGATAACTGAGTTCACCTCACTTATGACTTAAACATGGGCGCAACATATGGAACATTATGCATGGAACATTACTTGAACTTTTGCAATTCATATTTAATTTAATAAAAAAAAATGAACCTTTATTGTTTTTTCATGTGTCTGGTAACACACTATTATGTTGTGGTCTTAAGAGAAAAGTGTGAAGAAATATGTAGAATTTTCCATTTTTTATGGAAAAATTGCAGGACAAGATTAAGTATAAGTAATCAATCCAGAAGTTTGTTTGGTAATCACTGAAAATCATAGTTAACACTCTGTGCATTAAGTAGCTCACCACTAAAATCAACACTGCCTTAAAACTGGAGAATTTTCCCATTTCATATAATGAGCAGGGTAAACTATCAGTATTACGTCATTTCTAATCCCAAACTGAAAAATGTACACATTTTAGCAAAATGACACCAAATGCCTTAGCTGCCTTAAAGTTTAACTACAATTCTAAATTTATCTTTTTCTGTATTAAATAGTTTCTCCATTCATTTATCTTTTCCCCAATGCATACTTACCCAATTAAATTGAACTGAAAACCTACAATGCTCCATGAGAAAGGAATCTGTCAAAATTTTACATATGGTTTTAAAACAAATTAGGTGACTACTAAAGCCAGATGAAGGGATGTCTAGACTAAAGAGACCATAAGGTGAAGTTACTAGACTCCACAATGACACTTGCTCTTGGGCAAATAGTACCCCTCGTCACTGACAGAAAAGCACCTCAAAGGAGGCACCATGAAAATTGGGGGGGTCTACTTCGGGGGCGGCAGGGATGAAATTGTCTCAAATCAGATCCAGATGGTTATCTTTCCCTCCTTTGACTATTTTTTCCACTTATTCCCCCCACTCATCACTCACTGAATAACAGGCCTGATGATCGCTTCAGTAAGGAATGAGCCAAATCAAACACAAGAGCAGCAGTAGTTTATGATTGGTCAACGTAAATAAAGAGCAGCACCGTGGTTTGGAAGAAAAGCTGGACGTCAGTTCATGCATCCGCGGTTCTCAACTTCCTTGTATGTTTGGAAATGTGCTCTTCATATTCAGGACACATTGTTTATAATTAGTCAGTGAAATTTACAGTGCATAATGACAGAGGTAAACAGTCAGGCCTGAGTGATCTCATGAAAAAGAGCAGATGCCACAACAATGTAGAGAAACAAAATTAAAGAGTGGCTATGCTGGATGACCACGGTGAATTAGAGAGCAGTTGAAGAAACAACCAGACCAAGACAGACAATGGCTGGATGAATGTGGAGAAGTCTAAACCAGTCATAAATATCATATATCACCAGGTTAATATGGTCTAAATTTTTAACATTATGGCTTTACATTAGTCGAATTAGTCTGGGATATGCCCAACGTTGCCTAATCTCCCTTCTGTATGTGGACAGCTGGAATATTTCAGGAACTGTACTAAGAAGATCCCACATAATTCAAAGAAAAAGAAAAAAAGACAGACTTGGTTGATGGGGGGGAGGGACTAGGGGGTGGATAATATTCCCTGGGAGAATTACAGAGCATGGAAATGATTTCATGATGAGATCAGGAGCAGTTGCGTGTTTCAATGTCAACCAGAGGTACAGTAAATATGTTTGAAGATTCTTTGTTGTCCGAAATAAATTAATTGTGGTTCTGGAAAGATAAACATTGGCACATTGTAATGAAAACCCTCTTTTTTGTCATACACACCCCAATTTAAAATATACACCTGTGCAGTACCATGTAGCTGCGTCTTCCATTTGGTTACCAGGTAAAGGGCGTATAGATGTATCCACCAGAACTTAAAACTGTTTAGGTACCTAACCTTATTTGACACAATCCTTGGAATTCCTGCCTGGAATGCACAGAAACCAATTGGATTACATTCTCAATTTAAAACTATGATAATGTCATACATTAATACAATCAGAAAAGGGGGGATTGTGGAGGGATAGCAAGTTTAGCGTAGTGTGAAATGTGTCGGTGTAAGCTTTTTTTGAACATGTAAAGGCAGAACATACAATAGATCAACTTCTTCTACACTGTCAAGTTGAACTTTTTAAACTCATCCCAACAACAGACCTGATAGGATCCATGTGTGTAAATAAAAGATCTCACTCACATTTCTGCTTATGCAGAGTCTTTTACTCTGCTTTGTGTTTAATGGGATTAACGGCCCAGCTGAGAATAAAAGCCATATCTTCTACCTTGCAATATTTCTAAGCATTGATTCGAGTGAAAATTTTGTGTCTGCTAAAATAGTATTTTTACCACCAATGATGTTCTCTGCCACAACAGAAATAAAAATGAAAAAATACAACTTAAGCACGTGAACCATCCTTCAGAGTAACAATACAGCAAATAGACCTTTCACTTATCTTTATTGACTTAAGGAGCGAATATAATACCTTTACGTTGCGCAGCTAAGTGGGTTAAAAAATTATAACACACAGTCAATCACACTGACACAATAATTGGAAGAACTAATTTTTTAAGAACACAGCCTCAGGCTTAAAGATGTTATCTGTGTATTGATGGTATCATGTTGAGGAAGGTGGACATGAGACAAGCTTTACACTTGCAGATTTGTACATGGCCTAAACTGTATTGTCTCAGTTTTGTCCCAAATGACAGTAAAACAAGTCACCTCAGTGCCATATGATGTATATCATTTTACAATGATATCTCTGTTTAAACCCTTAACTGACTGTCGACAAACAGCACCAGGAATTACTGTCTTGTCCATTGTTCTGCATTTGTCATAAAAAAAAGTTTGATAGGAAATTAGATTTTACAGGATGGGATTTTAGATTTTTTTTTTATTTTTTTTTTTTTAGATTTCAAGGATGGGAGATAGTGAGAGCTATTGACAATATTTTGAAATGTTCATTGATATCCCAATCATATGCATGTATGTGTCTGGACCTAAATGTATTTTAATAATATTTGTTGATTTAGTATCTACCACTTATTCCCTTTATATGCAGAAAGTCTCTCCTACTATGATAGCTGTACTCCAAAACCCACCACAAAAGGGGAAAAATCTGAAAAGTAGATCCTAGATATGATAATATTATAGTATAATATTATATAGGCCCCCACGCTGTCATCAACCCATTAACCCGTCTTACTCTTTCCTACACAATTAAATAGAGGAGTTCATACCGACCAAAATAAACTGACCGTAGAGCAGGGCACAGAGCAGGAGCACACTTTATTGTAAAGAAAATCCATAACCGTAAAGGCTATTAAATGTCATTTGTTTCATTAAGGAGGCATAAACATTTAGGAGGCACATAACATTGCAGAGCAAAGTCAATGCATGGTGGACAGATAAGAGGAGATGATCAGAGAGCCAATCAGAACGAGAGACAGAATAGCATACTCTGAACAATGCTATGTTCCCCTCTAGATAAACACATTTTCAGCAATGTTTTGTTTTTGATATGTTTGTACTGTTTTTTTTTTTTTTTTTTGTGGGGGGTCGTGGGGGAGGGGGTGGACACTAAATAATCAAAATATTTACATATAAATTCACCATAAAATATTTCAATATGTCTAAACTCTCATGAGATTAGAAATCAAATGAATCAGCAATATACTGAGAAGATAAGAGAAGTGAAATACTCTATTGTTTTATATTGATACTCAAATACTGAATTGATAACAATTACTTTAAAAAAACAATTGTTAACTAACTAAAAGATAGAGTGGCCAAACTTGTGTTCCTTTTGTAGATTTTGTAAATTTTTATCAAGTATGAGCTTTTTTTCGGAGTTTACAAAACCACAGTGAATCTGTGGTGCTTCAACCTTCAACTTGAGCCACCCAACGTGACCCGGCATAAAGAATCAGACACCTCGCCACCAATCACGAGGTATAAAACTGTTAGGTGTATCAGCTGATCTGTCCTGCATGCATACACACACACACACACGCACACACACACATTAAAGAAGATGAAGGAGATGTCCTGTCTCCAGCTGCTATGTTAAACTCAATTACACAGCCAATTGAGAATGTGGCTGTTTCTCAGATTTGAGCGATGCGTTCCTGACCTAAATAAGATCGTTGTTCCCACTGAAGCCCCCACAACTGTGTGCACTTACTTAGATTGACAGACAAGAAAAACATCACACACACAAACACACACACACATCTGGACCCCTGCTGCCCTCGTTCTTATTTGCTGAGTGTTTTTATGCACAGTCCCCTGGAGTGACTGCCCCCAGACCCCTATGATGAGGTGAGGTAAGATTTGGAGCCACAGTATTATGCCATCTGGATATACATTCACAGACGCATGCTCATGTGCACACATACACACATACGGATATAGCCTTGTCATAACCTAGACTGACAAACACCTGGAGCTGGTTACCGGACTAGAAGTGAGAGGTGAATGCTGTGTGCAAGCCTGTGTGTGCGTCTTTATTTAGGAGAGGTGCACAGGGAATACTGGTCTGTAGGTTACACAGCGCCACAGGCTAAGTGGTGCTTCGTTTTAAAAAGAGACTCACTTACTCATGAAGTCTCGATACATTAATTGGGGCCACTGATCCAAAAATATGTTAATTTGTTAAAAAAAAAAACATATTAATTAATTATCTTATTTAAAATTTAGACCAAAAGAAGCAAAACACTTGATGGCATCAGAGTTACAATTACACTAAAGATGTGTACATTTCATGTTGAGAAAAAATCATTTAGATGATAGAAAAAAATGAAGCATAGAGGAGTAATGAAGTAAAGAATAAACTTCTTTAACAATAATAATTATGTAAACAAATGTCATGTACATGCATATATGTTAGGTAAATATAACCCATATAGGTGGCAACTTAACATCTGGTGGATAACCAGTGTGAATTATTCTTAATTGTAACACTCACAAATGCAACATTCCAATGAATGCTTATAGTTTGTTTTTGTTTTTGTTTTTTTTTTCATTTTGAATGCAATCGTTTTACTTACAGCTTTAAAAACAAACGTATTCTAAGACAAAAAATTAAAGACAATATACATGGCAACAGGTAAACATGTTTAATATTAATATACATATATAATATATATACTGGATTATTTGTATATTATTAATAATAAATGAAGAAAATATTTTAGTAAATCAATGATATAATGAGGGTACTCAAGCTTCAGCTAAATTGTAGGGCTGGTTAGGACGTTGTTTGCTGTGTTTCTTAAAAAAATAACAACTAAAATTAACTCATTAAAGTGTAACCAATGTAAACGTTGTGTACGTAATTTCTTCTTCACTACGCTGTATTTATTGTTACGTTAAGCTAATGTTTACGTTGCACGTGTAGAAAATATTTAAAAACCATCAAACCGAACAGGCGCTGGAGTTGGAGTGAGCGACAACAAGGCTTTTAAAAACACCGTAGAAGAAGAATGTGAAGTAAAAAATAGTAGTTGAAGGCGTTTGTTCGGATTTAAAATGACTCACCTAGCTGCACTGCTTCACTGAAAGTAGGTGACGGTAGTGAAGCTGAAAAGTTTTAAAGTCGTAACTCCTGATGCGAGAAAATGCAGTGTGTCCGTACAGCGGCGGAGGTGTAGTCCCAAACCTCCCTCCCTCTCACTCTCACTCTCTAACACACACTCTCTCTCTTTCTCTCTTTCTTACACACAGGTTTTTGTGTTTTGTAAAGCATTCTGGCCCCTTACCTGTAACATATATATACCCTGTATTAGTCACTCATATGTAATTTTACCTCAAATTCTCACCAAAATTATTTTATTTAATACCACAACAAGGAGCACATTCAGTCTCATTCATCTCTGTGAATTTGGTTCAGAGATGACATGGAATTTTTGACGTAAGTCTTGTGTGAAAATCAATGTCTATAAGTAATACAGCATGAAACTGAACGGAATGATCTCAATCTTCTTCTCCTTTTGTCCCTTTTTTTCTTTTCCAGCTCACCCAGTCTTCTGTGTCTTCAACTCTAACTCCAACTACATCCATGCCCTCCCTCACTGCATCCATAAATCTCCTCTCAGGCCTTTTTCTTAGTCTCCTACCTGGTATCAAAAGTAAATTCAGAAAACAACAACAGAAAATAAACTATAATGGAACATTAATAGGAAAAATCAAGCAGTTAACTGACTGCTGTGATTGATACTAGGTTCAGATGAGCTTGGCAAAGCAGAGATGTTCATACACAGTGTTCCTGAAAAAAACTGCATTATAATCTAGTTGTTGCATGTCAACATTTGTTGAAGACTACTTAATTCAAGGAACAAACAAAGGCAACATTTTAATTGTGTTTTTTATTATAGCACTGCAAATTGTACAAACCTACTTTTTGCTCTTGACTTTAAATTGTATTAATATTTGGTACAGTGTGAAATAAGAAAACAAAAGCTTTTCTCAACATATTCTATGTTTTAAAAGTGGAATGCTGTATAAAATAGAAATAAACCATAACAAAATATATGTATTATGAAAGAATGGTTGATTGATGGAAGTGAGAACTTAAAACGCAAAGAAGCTACTTTACTCTCAATATGCACAAAACTAGTTATACGCAATTAAACTTATATGGTCCACTAACAAATCCACAGAAATTTGGAAAATGCAAACAAAAACTCCTGAAATCCAGCCACTTAAGCAACATAGTATATATAACAAACAGAAAACAACGATGCAAATATAGGAATATTGTTTATTTGTTAAGTAATATTGGTGAATAAATACCACACCGTGTAAGTTTATTGAGTGGAAGTGAGGTGTCATTTATCAGAATAAAACAAATATGTGATAGAGTGTCAGCTAAGGTGAAGTGAAAGGTTTACAGGACAGTGAGACCAGCCATGATGGAGGGATTAGAGACACTAAGGATAGGCAGAAGACAGGTTTGGAGAAAAAGCTAAAGCAGCTAGATTATTTTGGACTTGTTTAGAGGAGGGACAGTGATTGTATTGGTAGAAGAATGATCCTAGAGATGGAGCTGCCAGGTAAGAGATGAAAAGGAAGGCCAGATAGGAGATGTATGGATGCAGTGAGGGAGGACATAGAGGTAGTTGGAGTTAGAGTTGAGGATACAGAGGACAGGGTTAGATGGAAATTGTTGACTCGCTGTGGCAACCCCTGAGAAAAGGGACAAGCCGGAAGGAAAAGAAGAATAATAGGTGATGTTACTGGCTGTGATGAATACCAGTACAGTAAACCTATTGTACAATTTGGCATTATTTTTCCAAAGTATGTTTTATATTTCATTTTGTGAAGAAAATTTCTAAACAATGACTACATTTTCTCCCAGGCACCACCACTGTGCAAAAGTGAATATTGCTTAAAATAGGGTTGTATAATTAGGACCTCTACATACTTTATCAAAGTTGTCTGAACAGAGAGATCAAACATTCATATCTTGAATGTGTGAGCATGCTTTTTGCACAGAGGTTTGTTCTTCTTTGAGAAGAAGGTCTGGCCTTCCAGTGCGGTGCAGCACACCTAGGAAGAAGACACACAATTTGAAAAATAAAGTAAAAGAAAAACCTAAACCAAATAGTCTAATGACTGAATGGACAAAGAATGAACAAATGTGACACTTACAGCACACACAAAGCAGGTGTCATGCCAGGTGTGACCCAGGGCCTCTATGAATCTGTCTCCAGCCTCAATGGGAAATTCACAGCCATGACAGCCAGTCCCAAACAAACTGTAGAAGTCTTCAACCAACAGGAGAACATGTTATATATCTTAAATACAAAATAGCTATTATCACTAAGAATATGAATATGCTTAACAAGGTTTCAGCTTGTGAAGGTAAAGGAAAATGGTTATATAAACAATGGTTTGCCAGTCGCATAAAGATATTCCCATGTTCCCAATTTCATACAGGGAACATTTGAGGTTTGAGACAGCAGAAGAAGCAAAACAAAAGTATGACTAATATAATTAGTGATAAAGCACTAACAACTTAAAAAAGATTAAAAAATTTACTTTTTTTTCAACTTTATATTTATATTTAAAATAAACCAACCATTCGTGTTTACTGTTCTTAGAAGCATTTATTCAAACTATCTAATGTAGTTTTTAAATTATTATTTTTTATAGAATTTTTGTAATAAAAGTATTTGCTGGTTGGCCAATTAATAACTGATTTGTTTGCTGACTAATGCCAGATGAACCAGATTTTGAACAGTAAGTTTTTTTTACTGTAGTACTGTTTACTGGGGCAGTTGGTGGTCTAGTGGTTAAGGAAGCGGACCTGGGTTTGCAAGGCCCCCAGTTTGAATCCTACTGCCAAGTTACCACAGAGGTCCACTGAGCATGGCACCGTCCCCACTCACATCGCCCGGGTGCTCCACTGTTCACTTTGGTGATGGGTTGAATACAGCGGTCACATTTCGTTGTGTGCAGTGGTGTGAATCACAATGTCACAATGACAAGGGGTTTGCTTTCCCTTCCTCTATGTTTTTATACAGTCAAGTATTCTGTATTTAAACTGCTTTCAATTCTTAAATATTAAAGTAATGTGCTAATGGTATTTATTTAGCATCACTCACCTTGCTCACAATATGGCTCTCCATCCTCCAGATGAAAAGTGTTGTTTCTGATTGGTTGCTGACAGGCAGCACACAGGAAGCAGTGAACATGCCATGTCTGTTTGAGGGCATTTATCACCTCCTGAAAGGAAAGCAAACAATAAAAACACAAGTTTTTGAGCAACGTTATATTAAGCAGTCTTTTTTATATCATTAAAATTAAATATTGTGTCAGATAAAGTGCTGCCTTTCCTACACTCTGACCTCCTAACATGCTACATTTTCATGGAGGACCACATGACACGGCTTAATATGGAGACCTTGCCTTTCCCACCCAATCTGTGAGAACAGGACATCTACCGCACTTGGTGAAGTTAGCAGGTCAGAGTAAAAATTTAGGGATTAGTAGATTGGGAGTGAGAAAACAGGTTAATAAGAAGCTCTAAGCCGGTTGAAGATGTGTGAGAAATAAGGGGTTGAAAGGGATCGAGGCTAAAAAGGTTGGAACATGTGAGGAATAAATGTCAGAGGTGCTATAAGACCAGACATTCCAGCTTCCTGACATCGTGGCTTCATGCTACACCTGCAGCCAGTGGGCCTCTAAGCCTCTTTGCCCAAACACCTACGCATTTATTGCCTTTCTTCCAATAGAACTTCTACTGGACTGGTCGAAGTCCTGCACTATATCTCATAAAACACACATATCAAGCAAGGCAGCCAATATGTTGGATGATACGATTGTGTAAGTTGTCCATAACTCAGAGCTGGAGGTTTGTTTGCCTCTGTGCTAAAACTGGGAGCTGCAAGATCTCACACAAATCTACAGGCGTTACGCTGAATTAAAAGTGGCTGACATCACGCTCAGTAGCAAGACAGGAGACACGCTGCAGTAGAACTTTATAACTGGGTTGTTGGCCCCGTTGCCAACTTTCCATTTGAGACTGGAACATCTTGTCCAATAATCAATGTGCTGTTCACAAGAAAATAAAGCATGTTAACACATAAAATATGTTAACATACCTATCCTAATGAAATAACATCCGTTCTGATGACTTAGATTTTTTTAAGATGTTCGTTTTCAGATAGAATATTATCTGTGCTCCCTCATTTAAGGATTACTGTCAAAACGCTGTTTTAGTGCAATTAAAATGTCATATTTAATGTTTAACTGAAAACCATTGAAATCCGACTTCAATTTTCATTTGGTACATGCCTTGTTGAACTTGAGCTATTGTTCACATAAGAACCACAGTGAAGTAATAAGCCAATATTATACACGCCAATAGTTTGGCTTGTACAAGGACTCCTATTTTACATCCTCCCAAGATAGGGAGGACATAGTAAAACCCATAAGCAGCGTGGGAGGCTTTCTTTTCAGATGTAACAGGTTTATTTACGAGGTACAAAAATATAACAAAAACTCACAGGCACTAGGCCAACACGTCAGGAAACACACTGCTAAAAGAGAGAACTTCAAAATATATATTTGTTTTACTTTCTTAAAACGCAATAATTTCCCAGAAACATAAATTTCTAAAACACGGTTATAAACACATCGCCAACATGAACTGACCAAGACTTGACCAAGAACAGCACACACTGGACACATCCGACCCAGACCGGACCGGCTCCCACAAAAACTGAATTAAGAAGAGGGGGTTTATATGCTCAGTGATTGAAGTAGAGGGGTATCTAACCCAGTGCCCCAGGTGACACAAATGAGACATATGATGAGAGACACAGCTTACCCCAGACAGTGTTATGGTAACATATGGTAACACAATGGGTGATGTCTAAAAAAACTATTTTTCTCGCAAACAAAAAACATGCAACTTTTAGAAAGAAGAGCCGTGTATGTCACACAAAATCCAAGATAGTTACATGAGCTGCAACAGATTATAGAAGGTTTCTTGAAGATGTTTCACCTCACATCCAAAGGGCTTCTTCAGTTCTCAGATTAACCTTTTGGATGAGAGGTGAAATGCCCACGAGTAACCTATTATGTCCAGTTGCCCTAGTTTTTATTTTTTGGATGATATGACCAGGATGATTGAGAGCCTACTTAAACAAGTTTGTAGAAATGCTATAGTATATGCAGTCCACTCTTGTAACACAGTCAATCACATACAAATGCATCGCACAATGTTAAAGCAAGCTGCAAGTTATGTCGAATATACTATGTATATGCAGTTGTCATTGTTACATTTGTAAGGGTTATAATAACAGTCCTACACACACACTCACCCCCATGATCTTGGTCTGGCATCGGCTGCACATTGGGGCAAAGAACTCTTCATAGCAGTGTTCACAGTACACATAGCCATTTTCTTCCACAAAGCCAATATCTGCCAGTGATGAACGGCAGTGGGTACAGTTAAACTCCTCCTTATGCCAGGATTTACCCATCGCTACTAAAAATGGTCCTCTGGAGAAGAAAACAACAGGGATTAGTGCAACAAAGAAACCAATGCAATTCAAAATACATTATGGATCCGACAGGGAATTTGGTCAGAGGAGTAATTTTATTCTCAGGAATCTGCTAACCTGATGACCATGTTGCAGTGGGCACACATAGGTGTTCTAGTCCCAGCAGGCATGTGTTCCGCCCTCTGAACCAGGGTGTCCTGATCTTTAGGGTGAGGCTGAGGGACAGGTCTAGCTGGGACGGGGCCCATGGGGACACTGGCAGTGCTTTTACCCTTCATTCCAAAGGATGGGATGATAAGGCCGGTTTGTGGACCACGACCTGCAGAACATTTGAAAGATAGAGTTGTAGAGCTAAATAAAGACGTCAACGGCAGGAAACCAAAGAACGACTGATGCATGATTCTTTGTTGACTCCCCAGGTGTGGAAGCTATTTGACTTCTGCCCTCTTTTGTTTCCACTCCCAGCAGGTGTCACAGTCGTGCACACAGCTGTGTGACGGCTGTTGTCACAACTATGAATTCACTGCATCAGTCTTAAACAACGAACCCAATATTCCCCTCCTCACATTCCTCCAAAGCACACACATGCATGCGCATGACCAAACAAATACACACAGAGACTGACAGACCACCAAGATGCTCACCTACTTAAATCCTTGACACCTGGTTAAACTGCACAGTGTGCCACATTTTCAGATGGTGGATGGGAATGTGTCTTTGTTGGGTGGAAACATGGACTTTATACTATCCTTTATGAGGACTTAAAAAAAAAAGATTCTTCAAGTGTTTTCTTTAAATATATTCATAAAGCATTTATTAAAATTGAGAAACTAAAGTCCATAACACAGACTAGAGGTATAGAAGTTAAAGCTCAATTGAGAAAGTATCATCCATTGGGTAAATATTATGTTTGTAAATTGGTAGATCTCCTCCTGTGTGAATTAGGAAGGCGCCACAGCCAGTGTCTGCTCATTGGGCTTTCATGGTGGAAAAAGGCTAGAAAAAAATGAAAGAAACTCTGCAGTGACCTATTTCACAACGCGTGTAACGCCTCGACCATGGAAAATAAGCCTTTTTCACTCCACTAAAAGCTGCAACAACATTCCCTCCAGCTGCTATAAATCACTTTAACACTATGTCAGGATTTATAACTAAACATTTTTTGTGTGAGGGTAGAAATAACACTTTAAACTATTGGGGGTAGATATTATTTATTCAGAAAACACACTTAAAAGAAGTTGGAGTGCAAATCCTTAGGGGGATTATTTTTAGGATTCTATTTAAAGGGAGTCTAACTGTTGGATATATAAACATTTCTAAGAACTTTAGTCCTATTGTACTGAGGTAGTTACTGAAAAGAAAATCCTGTGTGGCTACACTGCTTCACTTGTGTTGAATTTGGCAGTAATGATGATTTATTATTTCACATTTCAGCATTTCATGTCGCTCTCGATTTGACAAATGAATGAATCTCAGAGGGTTATTAGTTATTGACGCTTCTGAATTATTATCATCATGACAGATATGATTTTGGGCAATTAAGTTCACTGCTAAAAGAGTAAATTTAGCTTGAATTAGGTTTCAATCAATCTGTTATCCAAAAAAAAAATACACCAGATACGTGTTCTGATTCAGACCCTGCTTTCGACAAAATTGTGTGTGGATGAAAAAGTCTTTAAACCAGGAGTGTCAAACATATGGAATAGGCCAAATCTGGCTGGCTTGATTATTTTGAAAATAAAAAGATTCACAAACACTTCATGATCAGGATATTATTAGTAAAACTATATTTCATTAAACATCGAACAAGATTTATCTAAAACACATATATTTCTTTGCATAAGAACAAATGGGAAAAACATGGAACGTACACACGAACACACAGGTACACCCCATTTAAAATCTTATTAGGCTATTTATTAATTACTGTATATATTAGGGATCTCAGACTCGCGGCCCGTGGGCCATTTGCGGCCCATGGAACGATATTTTGCCTTGATGTGAAAAGTTGCATTTAAAATAATATTTTATAGATTTGGCCTCTTCACATTCATCAGTTGTCATCCCGTACAGCAAAACTGCATGGTACTGTATATACTGTACAGCATTTTCTTTGTCATAATGTTCTAGGTGATATATCACTATCACCAGCTTCGAAAATATAGTAGGTCTGAAAGGATTTCTCGTTTACTAGAGGTTTATGTACAACTTTGGCAAAATGTCAAACCATAAAAACAACAACTCTTCACGTGCATAGCATTCTTAGAATGTTGACGTTGATGACTAAGATGAGCGTCACACTGTACACAATGAGGTTATAAATCTGTAAGTAGTAATTGTTTATTATAAACGTGCAGATTGAAAACATCTCCTTTGTTTAATTAATACTTGCCTGGAATGAATTCAAAGTTGCCTGAAGCATTTTCAAGCATTAAAAAAAAAGAAGAAAAATAATGATGCCAAAATCATTCATAACCACACACACACACACACACACACACACACACACTAACACAGAAAAATCATTACCATGGGTTGCAGCAGGTCCTTTGATCATTGTCTTGACGAGTGCAGTATTATGGCTGTTGATTTCATGCTCCTCACTTTCCTCACTGAGCGGGGACACAATGCAAACACAGATTACAAAAACATTACTCTGCAACATGGCTGTAACAGCAGCAGCTTGTATATCATCCACATTTACAAATATGGTCTCCTGGTAACGTATTTGAAGCATTATGAAAGCATGACACAACATTGGGTCTCATTACGTCCAGCTGAGAGTGAGTCATAGTCCAGATCTGTCTTTGTGTTGACAGAAGCAAGTCAAACTTAGTACCAAATTAAACACTGAGCCGAGCAGGAGCCAAAGCAGAGCTGCCACTTGAGATGCACCAGCGGTGGTGTTTGATGTAACAGAATGAACAAAACAATGAAAAACCCAACAGTCATCCCTTAAAATGTTGTATAATAGTACTTGCTGTTAAATGGATAGCAAGGAACAACAGTGAATATTCTGTTTAAGAATAAAGTTCACAATCCAGATCAAATAAATTTGACACACTGTTTATCTGTGATTCTACAAAATAACTGACAGAGACAGACAAGAAGATGAACAGCATAATTAAATTATAGATAAACACTATTCAATATTAACATTAACCAATTTTTTTTTATGTCAACCATACACTGCACAGTGCAAAAGGTTTGGTAAACTAAATGCTTTTAAAGTTTTAAAGTACAAAGAGTGCTCCAAAAACAAGGACAAATTGTATTAACTAGAGTCTTTTTTAAATAATAAATCGACGGAAACATTTAGTGCATAAAATCATACCTCAAATATCCTTAATTAAGCATTTGAACACCTTAAGAATTAATTAATGTCTCAGTGTCTGACCTGACTAGTTCACAGGGCTGGAACCTCTAGATTCCTGCAGACACAGGAGCAACACAGATTGAAACCGACGTAATGCTTTGCTAACTTTTCCAGAAAGGAAAAGACAGATTCACGTTTGTCCACCAGATGTCGCCATCTAATCCTAACCCTAACATGCCATATTTGAACAGTGAGTTTAATCAATTCAATTTAGAATAAAGATGGAAGGTTCAAAAGAAAGATATAAAAGCAAATATTTTTTTCGTATTTATTCATTTTTATTAAATATGTTTTATACAATGTAAAGAAGTTCATGTACGCTGGCACCTTGTTTTTCACTCTGTCATTTTTTAGCACTAAGAACTTTAAAAGGTCACACTAATTTTTTTTTTTGTAATTTATTTGTTCTTAATTACAAGATTTGAATCTCTCTTTATTAGACCAGAACAAGACTGGAGATGAAGAGACGTTATCTGCCCCTCAATCAAACACGACCTTAGGGCTTTCAACTCTCTACACTATGAAGTGATGCAAATGAATTACCTTCAAATGAATGACATCAAGTTTGAGCATGTTTTTTTTTTGTAATGTTTTCAAGTATGTGTGTGTGTGTGTCTGTGTTCATAAGCCAGCCATAAATGCCAGCTGAGGACCTTGGGTGGGCCAAGAATCTCACCCCAGATGTATTAAATCCATCATGTGTACTTGTGGCTGAAGCCAACAGTTGGATCACTGCTGTCTTCCCATGTGCATGACTGCTACAAGACTCGAGGGAAACAAATGTTATGGCAACTGCAGATATGGACACACCGATCTGTGTCTGAAGCAGAGAAATTAAAAAAAGACAAAAGACAGAATACGAGACTGTGTCGGGATCTGAGTGTCTGGAGTAAAATAAGTCAATGTAACGGAGAGACAGAGTAAGTGGTGTGTGCAGCATGTGTGTGTGCTGGCCTCCTTGCTATGTTTCAGCTGTTCAGTCATGAGCAAACAATTCATTTGAACTAAGCATCTGTAAGATGAAATGGTCCCTATAGAATAGCAGGGTTGCGTTGTTGTACCACCCAGGACGTACTCGAAAGTGATTGGCCAAGAATTCATGAGTCAGTTGAGGATTATGTAGCAGAGTAATTGTAAATATGGAATATGTGGATCAGATGTGCGCATCAAAAAGAGAAAGGACCTTTTATTTTAGACTGGAGAAAACAAAGATTCACAGAGAAAATCTAAAATAAGAAAAATCAAGACCAAAAAAATAGAATTTGACTGAGTTTTCTAGAAGAGTGTAAGTCGTTTGACAAGTGAGTATAACAGTAAGTCTGACCAGGATATAAAGGTAAATGAATAAAGGGTTTATGTTGCATACAATAAACACCAAACTGTGCATGTGTAACTCCAATGATTTTATCTTAATTTGCTTTCAATCTAAAAATACCCACCTGAAAAAAAGACAATGTGTTCTCTTTATTGTCTTCACATCTCTTTGCTTTGACACCATGTGTCTGACAGCTGAACTCATTGGATGGAATAAACCTCTTTAATCTACAGCCAGCCACACCAACAAACCAGTGCATACAGCAGCCAAGTGTCGCACTAACGCCTTGCTGATTGAATGGTTGGCATCGGTGATGATGAGGCAATCTGATTTGTTTTTTATACAATATTTTGGTATATTTTTAAGTTAATTTTTCCGCTGCATCTTGGTTTGACTTTTCAATGCTGTTACTATACCAGTGAACAAATAAAATTTACAAATCTAATGTCACAGTTTTGTTTCACATACTTCCAAAATAGAGAGACAAAAAGATCAAATTATATTTTTATATAATATAATATTATATAAAATTATTCTATTTTTTATGTTTTTTATTATTTCATAATTGAATATTTTGGCAATATAATTTGTTATTATTAAACATACAAATCTATGAAAAAAATGCCTTACCTACTGCATTATATTTTAATTTATTTTGATAAAACTCTGTGGGAGAAAACAAATGAGACACTAACTCAGGGGTGCTTAATAGGTAGATAGGTATCTACCAGTAGATCTCCAATCAAATCCTGATCAATAACATAAAACAATAATAGTGATTAAAACTAGGGAAAATATATTTAGAGTTTTCCGATCTAGGTAAATCACTCCAACCCGGTCATTTGAAAAGTAGCTCATGAGACAAAAAAGTGTGGTACCCTGCACTAACTGATGATATTTTTTTCTTTCTTTCATACAGCTATTGTTTCCTGTTAAACTGTAGAGACATTTTCTCAAAATAATCAGATAAAATCTCTTGAAAACATTAACTTTGGTGTGTCTTCACACTCACCAAGGCTATAGACTACAACGTCATCTTGGACGTCCACAAACAGTGGACTGAACACATATTCATTTTACTTTAGCTGGGTTAGTTTGCTAACAAGGGCTAATAAAGAAGGCAGGAAATAAGATGCTGCCCTGTCCTTCTTTCATTAGAGTCAATTAAAGGACAGGCTCGTTAATATTCTCCACCAATCAGAGCAATTACATGGGGAGTAATTGTATTCAGCCTGGCTGGGGTTGGCTGATTAATGGAGAGTCTGGCGCTCTGATTTTAACACCGGCCTGTTAGAATGCAGACCATCTGTACATATGGACCACCTGTAAACTCAATGATAACTGAGGGGATAATTAAAGGTGGACATAGGGACCATAACTGACACAAATGATTTTAGTTTCTGTGTATCTGTCCTAATGGCTGTTTTGTACTCTTCATTCATTTATCCTCATCTGCTTATCTGTAACTGAGTCACAGGGGCAGCCAGCGCCACCCAAATCACACAGCCTTCCTGTTGGTGGTGAGCCCACTGGAAGTCATGTCAGTCGAGATGGTGATGATGATCAGAGCACCTTAGCAGGCAACCTAGCAGGTGGTGGTTTCGAACCAAGTCACTTCCCTATAGATAGGCAAATGCTGCTGTTTTTGAATTGTTTTTTATTTTTGTACTGAGTTTTTTTTTGTGTTATGTTTTAGAACCAACCAACAAACAGCTGCGTAATCATGACACTCCAGTCCCGGCTTTGAGAAAAGTCCCGATGGAGCTTCTCTTCATACGACTTATGAATTTCTTCTTGTGAACGTTGAACAAACGGCCCATTAACAAAACTCGCTGCTGTCCACCACCAGCTCTGTGCGAAATGGAACAGATGGTCCTTCGTTTAATCCTTTGATATTTTTGGATCTTATTCAAACCTTGCACGTTATATGCATATGCATATGCATTCACTGACATAAACACATACATTCACGCTAACTTGTCATACATCAAAGTTGAAAGTGTACTCTTGTGTTCGCTGGTCTGTGACTGATCTCTGTGAGACACTGCCAAGCAGACAAATGCCAAGTGCTTCACTGTGATGGCTCAGTGTCATTGTCAGTGTCATTTTGCTCAACACGAACACATGGACCATGAGTTTTAAAACAGGCACGTGACGGACTGAACATGTAAAGATGGACAATATGGTAAATGGTTCCTGATTGGTCCCATTACAGTAGTTTTGTCAATTTAGGCTTCAGGAAATACTGAGTCTCTGTGACAGCAATTCTAGGAAAGCCTTTTATATGTGTACAAAGACATTAGATTGATCCTGTTTGATTGATGCCATGAAAATACTTTTGTTATACAATATGTCACTTTAACAAGGTTTCATTATCAGGGCTCTCTGAGTACAAAGACTTTCACATTATGGTTGTAGTAAAATGACAGCCTTTGTTACTATTTATATAACCAAATCCCTGGATTTATTTCCCTCAGTGGAAGTATTTTTAAAGACCAGAAAATGAATTAGTCAGTCGTGACCAAAACCAACAGTTGCACTTGGATCTATATTTAGGCCGGCAGATGGCAGCACCAGAATTTGCCGTTTAAATTGGTAACTTTCAGTCTTTGCTGTTTCTCTCCACCTGTTGCAGTATTAGTGCTGAAGTTGAAGTTGACGTATTTGGAGAAAAAAAATTAAAAACAAACGGACAAACAAATATAAACCCCAAATAACAAATAAACTGTTGAAGAAACTACATTTATATTCGTAAGAAGACCAAACTGTTGTTGAATGCATCTATAAAACCAAGTATAATACCTGGTTTCAATACCTTTTAAATACCTGTTCACCCACTAATAGGGAACGTGAGCTGTGTTTAGACCGTCGTGAGACAGGTTAGTTTTACTCTGATGATGTGTCGCTACAATAGCAATTCTCTTTTATATACTAACTTTAAGCACAGAGAGAAAAAAACAAACATTGCAGACAGCCGTGAGTTATTCTATGCTGCCCCCTAGTGGTCTTATAGGTTACTGAGACTAGGTTTAAAACAAACGTACAATAATAATAATAATAATAATAATAATAATAATAATAATAATAATAATAATGTAATAAACACAGGCTTCATATTTGATATTTATTGTACATTGAAAATGTAACAATTTAAAAGAATGACGAGGGACGAGGACAGACAGGAAAGACAGAACAGCAGAGACAGGCAGAAGAAGAGAGGGAAACCAGATAGGCCGAATCACTTTATTGGCTTCATCACGCACTGAATGAATATTTTACACAGTAAAATAGTATTTGTACAGTAAATCACTCCATTAGAGCTCAAAACTTGCTTTTCTTGCCCTCTAAATCCTAGCAGTCAACGAAACTGTCTTCACTTGCATTTAGCTCTTATCGTCCAAAGTACCAGTCCATACTGAGGCAAAACCACCCATTACATATACTGTACATGAAGTAAATCGAATAAAAGTTTGTCTGACATACTGTATTTTCTGATACTGTATGTGTTTATCAGCTGGTTCAAGTGCTGTTAAGACAACCTAGCTGGCTGTGAAAAACACTCACAAGTCACTTTTTTAGTTGCACACGTTCAGATGTTACAAATATTTGAGTAGCTTGAGAGCGTTAAAGTATAAAGATATGGTCACGGTTACCTGCTGAAGTTGTACACAAGGAGTTTTAGAATGGAAACAACGAGGATAAATAATGTGACCTGAAGTGTGGTGTTTGGTAGCTGCTGCTGAGATACAGGGATCATGCACAACTGCCTAGGAGGTTTAGAGAAAATCAACCGAAAGGAGGTCAAAACACCAGTGTCCTCCAATTAATCCTCCAATTAATATTGCTGTTTTACACCAAAAAAAAAAAATTATAGAGACAATGGCTGAGTAAATCTATTTAGATAATCAGATTAATGATCTATTTACTAAATTTGTTAAATAAAACCAGAATATATAAAGTGGTCATGACCAGTTATTCTGCAATTAGAAAGAACAATGACTTCCAGCTTGGCACAGCACAGCAGTTTGAGGATAAGTTGTCCTTGTACCACTGCACCACTGTAGCTCCCAGTTATTCAGCAATTAAACTAAATAACACACTGACCATACTACTTCAGGTGTACAAAAAATGTTACATACACATGCCCTTCTTCTCCTGCACTAAAAGCACTGAGATCAAAGCAAACAAGATGTGTCTAAGATTTCTAACTTTGGGATTGGAATCAGTGTAGTGGGCCCAGCAAGTAAGCAACATCCTTAGTACGCATACACACGCAATCCCTGTCATACACACACCAACCTCGGCAAGCTCCTGTGTTTTTTATTTTCTTGAAATCCCTCATAATCCCACAATATAATCTATCTGCTGCAGTCAAACTGATAATAACATACTTGTACATGACAGACATTACACACTGATCCTCAAGGTTTACTGAACATTGAGGGTGCGAGCAGACACGCCGTGGTGCCAGTCTCTCAGCTCCTTGTACTTAGGGCCAATTACCATCCGAGTGGTGGCCTTGGTGACTCTGTCATCAGGGTCACAAGATGAAAAGGAAAAAAAGAGAAAGAAAAGCAAGGAAGAGAAAGAAAAACTTAAGAAATTATCACTGATTTTTTCTTTTTTTTTGCGATCATTGACAAGACAATGTGAGTCACTTCACACTGAAAGACTGTTATGAAGCCAAGGCCAATGATACACAGCAAACATTCAGTAGTGTTTGATGTTTGTTGACATTCTGCACAGTAAACATGAAATTATTTTCTGTAACTAAGGTTTTTAGGTTAACACCAAATATTTTATTTATTTGTTTATGTTTGAACATTATTGTTACCAATTTAGCAGTAAGGGCCAGCAAAGCCGTAAGGGCCAGCAAAGCCTTCTCTGTTGGCCTAAACATACTCAGTAAAACACATTTATTTAAAAATATTTTGAATAAAATTGTATTATTATTTAATTTTTATTGATATTAAAAGAGTTTTTATATTTTAAAAGCTGGATGATTTTTTTTTATCTAATCATATTTCAGCTTGCTAGTGTTGTCAGGTTCCGTGAAATCTGTCAGAGCCTTCAGAATCAAAAGTGAAGGCTCTGCCTGCTGTAAGTGATTGGTCACAGCCAGTTCAATGACAGCACTCAGACCAACCATCTTGCAAGAAAAAAAACATCACGGCCCTCTAGCTGGACCTTCGTAGAAGGCAACACATGTATGTCCCGTGATTGAATCTGAAGCTCTAGGGAGTCTGACAATATCATCTTGTTTGACCACTGGTGGCCAAGTGGTTGTTTGGATCAACCTTATGGCCACCGGCACAATTAATTGTCAAAAATACTAACAATAATTGAGTTTAAATGCTCTGGAAATTAAGTGATGCTTGATCAGCCTATATTAAGGGTGATATGATGTATATGTGTGGATCCTCAAGTCCTGATGTCAAACTGATGTTATTATGAGGCGTATTAATTTGACGTCACAAAACTACGATGTCACCCATGGTTGAAATGCAAGGCCCAGCACTGAGAAATACTAGCAGTGTTTGCAGACTTTGAGTGAATACCAATCACTAAATGCCCTCAAGGGAAAGGAGCTCTATCAGTAAATGACCAATAAATAAGCTATAAACTGCACAACACCACAAAGCAACATGCACAACTGCAGTGTTGCCAAAACCATAAAAAACAAACAAACACACAAACAGGACACAAAATCCATGAGACACAGCTGCACACTGGTACAGGATGGAAGTGTTTCAAACGACTTTGAAACAAAATTGTGAGAAAACAAAATGCATCTTATCTCTCAGAAATGTCCCACATTGGGGTACTCCAAAGAGCAAAGAGATCTGCCAAATGTCATTTGTCTTTGTTGTCTAGATATGCAACACACAGTGGTGAATAGTCTCAGAACTAGCAATGCTGCTAGTCTTTTAGAGACTAAGTGTCAGATTTTGGTTTTTCAGTAAATGTTCACTCAGATAGTTAAAGCAAAGACAGAGCAAACAAATAGGCAAGCAGGTTATAAGAAAAGTTGACAAACAGATAATTTAATCAAACAAGTTATAATATTAGAAACCATGCACTTACTTTGACTTCTTAGCATTCTCAGCCTCGTCATCTTGAGCTTGAAGGGTGAGAACAAAAATTAAGATGAGTTCATGAGGAAACCACTGAACTCAGATTAGAAAATCAGACCCATATTGTTTGGCCTTAGAGCTACTTTTAACGTCAGCTATGGGCAAATTTTATGACTTGCGTCCTATAATGAGACCTGGTGACAGGCAGACAACTTCATGTGAACTAAGATAAGATAAATGACATGTAAAATTTAAGGCTTAAATACTTTTATACGTATTAGTGATTATGGGCTGACTAGGAAGGGCAGGATCAGGAACTAAGTAATTAGAGGGACAACACAGACAGGAAGGTTTGGAGGAAAAGCTAGAGAAGCCAGATTGAGAAGGTTTGGACATGTTCAGAGGAGGGACAATGGATACATTGGTAGAAGAATGCTAGAGATGGAGCTACCAGGTAGGAGACAAAGAGGGAGGCAAAAGAGAAGATTTATGGATGCAGTGATAGAGGACATGGAGGTAGTTGGAGTTGAAGTTGAGGATACAGAGGACAGGGTGACGTGGAAATTGTTGACTAGCTGTAGCAACCCCTAAAAAGGGACAACCCGAAGGTAGAAAAAGAAAGAGGTTGGTGATTATGGGCATTGCAGGGCAAAGAAAGTGCTGTTTAGTACATACAGGATTAAATGGCAAAATGGGAAGCAACTGGGCCTCAAGCCATAGTTTGCCCATCCTAAGATAAACTTATCTCTGTCTAAATCACAAATATGTAACTACACATATAATACAAACAAAGTTCGCTATTAACCATTTGGCTACTGGACATTGGCTGAAGCAATAATACCCTTTAATACTTGCATACCATTCTCTGTGCCGGTGATCTGAGCGAGGATCTTGAAGGACCTGGACTGGGTGGTACCAGTGCGAGGACGCCAGTCCTCTGTGTCCTGCACTATACGCTTTTTACTGGCATTAGCATGAGAAGGCACATGGTAGAAATGGATGTCTGTGTCCACAACGTGTTTCCTGGGACTTCCGAAGGGAACCAAAACAGAGATATTAGAGTTATTAGAAACATAACAATTTAACTTTATATCTACTTTATTTCACACATGGTTTAAACTGATGGGGATGATTACTTATGGACAGAATTACATGGATGGCTCATGTTTTAGTCGAAGGTTGTTATCACTTCCTACATGGATTGATGAAGTTAAATGATGACAAATGCAATGGCAAGGTGGGACACAACAATAAAATGTTATGTGTCAGGCTAAAAGTCATGCTTATTTTACCCAAACTTGATGAAACCATTTGTTTGCATTGTTAAATGACTTCTTGTGGATCAACACCAGCCTCAATACCTTTGGAGTTGAGGTTTTCTTGCAAATAAAGGGAAGAGAGGAATGTGGCGCAAGTAGACAGTCAGGACAGCAAACAGGATAAAGAAAAAGAAAAGCAATTTATATAATTGCGCCAAGGATACATTGAAATTAATAAATTAAAAAGTTAACACAAGCTAAGGTAAGGGTAAACATTGGCTAAAGATTATATATGATGAAATAGCCATTTTTGGGAGTTTTGATAGCCACGAGCTAAGTTTGACGATAACTACTAAAGGAAGTCATAGCTCTACTCAACCACTTGATGGTGCTGTACACTTATTTAGCTGTACGTAGTTCTGCCGTTTCATTATAAGTAAGTATATAATAATGTAAAAAACAAATAAAAACAGCTCTGTTTGCGATTAACCTGCAGCACAATTGGAATGAGAGCTCGGTGTGAAGGTGACTATTTGACCAAAATCCTTCCTGGCAACGAGCAAGTGACAGATGCTGCTAATTAGCTGTAAATAACTCACCCCTGGGACATATATATACACGTTTAACACAGGGGTGCCTTGAAAAATATATTATCTCTCACCTAGGTCAAAAAATCTCATGTAATTACACAAACATGGAAAATACACACCTACGCATTCACATGGCAAACTGAATGGACACAGATTTATGGGTGTCTGTCAACACTTTCATGTCACAACAGCAGCAGCTGTGGTGTGGGGGTGTTGACAGCTACACAGACGCCTGGTCACACAAACAGTTATGCTTTGAGTGTCTCTCAATACTGTACACTGTATTTGCAGTGCAAGTATTGGAATGGCTGCAATGTGTGTGCCACTCTGTCAAGATAGAATTGGCAGTGATTTACAGCTCAGACCGTACTTCCATGTCACCTCAATACAGTACATTGGTTGATGGTCAAATTAACTGAAAGGGAAAATACGTTTTTTTTTATGGTTGCCTGTCTGAGTGAGTGACGCTAATGAATCATATTAGGACTAAGATAATGAAAGAGGACAAAACAGCACACATGTACACCTACAATAATATGAATAACTCTATTAAAAAAATAGAGTTATTCATATTCATATTTTTTCTCTTTCTGGGTTTTAGGGAGTTGTTCCTCAGCCGGTGTGAGGGTCTATAAGGGCAGGGGCTATCTCTATATTTTCTATTTATTTTTTATTCTTGTTTTTATGCATGCACGCTTGTTTGAAAAGTGCCTTGAGATAACAGTTGTTATGATCTGGCACTATAAACAAATAAAAGTTGAAGTTGTCACGTCTCAAAGGCAACATGAAGAAGCAAAAATTGTAGTGTATCAATATTGAAAAGTTTCAGTAATCACATCAATATATTTGTCCATGTAAATGAAGGGCTCTATCTAGTTAGACTACAGTACACACTTTGTTAAAGTCGATGCTATTCTTTATATTTGCCACGTCTTGTGTTTCGATGGAAAGACATTCTGATGATTTTTCCTTGACCTGGCAATAAATAAATTAAGTCTTAGTCTGTGACAAATTTGCAGAGACGTGCGTGTCCGTGTGTTTTTGGACATAATTAACCATTCCAGGAACAATATTGCTCTATTGCTCTTATAGGTTTTCAGGAACCTCAATTTTAGGGTAAACCCAAATCCAGAAACTATACAATAATGTCTCTCTTTGGAACAAACCAATTGACCAAAAAATTGGCCCTGGGTATAAATAACACATATAAAGAAGCTGGACAGAGAAATACTCATAGGTCTAGAGCAGGGGTGACAAACATATGGCCGGCAGGCCTAAACTGACTCACTCAGATGCTCAATACGGCCTGTTTTATGAATTTTAAGTTAAAAAAGAATTTACTCACACTATTTCTGTTAATGATGTGTTTTCATTTAATTAATATTATATAGATTGGCAAAAGCAAAACCCGATAATTGCTAATTTTTGGCGTGAAAACAAAGGGGAATCATGTAATAAGTTTATCACCCCTGATCCAAAATCTTAGCAAGAGTTAAAACTCTTTGACATGCTGAAGAGACTAACTTTGTCACTGGTGGAGGTGCTCCCATCTGCAAGATTGGAAAAGACAAAGATTGAAAGATGAAAGACAGAGAAAGATGCTGTGGCATGACAGTCTGCAGAAATTTGCTTTTTTTAAAAAAAAAGAATATCACTTCTGAAATGGACGGCACAGCAAGTTAAAAGCATGCAACATATGCGGGCAGATACATGCATTAAAAGAGATGGGATAAAGAGGAGTAATGCAAATAAATGTTATCAATCCACAAATCCATGAATGTCATGGAAGGTTACATTATAAAAAGATCAAGGCTCCAGAGCTTGATGTGATATCAAATGGCGAGTGTTAAACTTGGAGAAGGATATGTACCCAAGTGGTTTTCTGATCCTAATTCCAGAGTCTGCGTGTGTGGAGGGCTAAGAGCTGTAAGATTATATTGCTGCTGAGAGCAACAAAAAAAGAGACTAATGACACTTTTTTGGAGTGGTTCACAGAGAAAAGAGCAAAAAAAAGAAGGGGTAAAAATAAATTAAGGACAGAAGTTAAGTGCAAAAAAAAGAAAAAAAAATGTTTGTTCAGTTCACTTGATATGCTGATTGAAATCGATCCAACCAGGTTCTGTATTTTGAAGGCTCAGACTTCAAGAGAAGTAATAATGATTGATGATAGTTTGTAAATGTATAGAGAATCAAAGCCCAATCTCCTACTGACAGAGGTTTTGTAAAAGAATAAATAGAAAGGCATGCAGCTCCAGTTACCGAAGCAGGCTATATATACTGTATGTTTATACACACAAGCACACATACGCACAGTTAAGACATAACATCATAGCAATGTTATACTCACTATGCCTCTGGAGGGAAATGGGTTGTTAGAAAAGCTCAGGGAGGTGAACGTGGGTTGTGTACATGTGGAAGGTAGAAACTAAAGCTAAAGTGTGTTAAAAAATGGACTGGATTGGAGGGGATGGAGGGTGTGTGGATGTTAAACACTGTTATTAGACCTTAACTAACAGTAAGACTCAAAATAATAAAATAAAGAATGAGTAAAATTATTTTTTTTAATAGAACTAAATGTACTTTAGAAAAAAATGTTTGTTTCTACCATCAGAGCACCTAACAAACTTTGGGGTTTGTTGGGGTGAAATATGCATAATTAAATCTAGTGCTCCACTGAGTGTCATTTTAGTTTGTCTTGATCTAAAACACCTTTCTGTCGAGCCCTGGAGAAAAGGTTTGTTTTTTGGTGGGATGTTTTTCTTTGCTTTAACAGTTTAATGCTTTGAAATGTAAGTATTTCCTTTTATTTTCCTATGAGGAGCCCCACAAGACCATGCACAGTTCTTTTTCCCTCTCGGACTCCTTGCTCAAAAACCACGACAAGGCGCCACTGCCTTGGTAATGCACTCTTGTTTACATCTGAAGTGCACCAATGCTTAAGTCCTAGTCAAACCCGAAAATCCCACTTTCAAAATTGATTGCTTGTTGAAATGGCAAAGACACAAAAACTAAGTTGAACTTGAATGAGTTCATATTCTTGAATATTCACCTTCATCATCCTGCAATACAGTATCTTTTATCACAAAATTATCTATTTACTTTGTTTTTTATGGCTTTGTGGGGATCTATGTTACATTTCCCAGTTCCTTCTGGCAGGGGGTCCACCAATGGAGAGTAGACTGTATGGCTACAAATGAATACATTTACATTTTGTGTTCAATGTTCATTAATGTAGATTTTATGTGTCAAAGTCAAGGCCCGAGGGCCAAATGTGTCCCACAAAGTCATGTTGTATGGCCTGCCGGAGTTAGAAAAAACAAATTAAATAATTAAATAATGTCAATGAAGTTACTCAATCAGATTGACTGTTATTTTTTTAATATAAACAACAGTCAACACTATTTGCAAGTTGAATAAATAGTAATGAATAGTAAAAAGCAATGTCGTTTTTTCCCATATAGGCCCCCCAAAAGATGTAACCAGAATTTACAAGAATACTCTATATAACAGGATTTTGGTTACAATGTGGGAATTTTTTTTTTTTTTTATTTCATTTCATATCTTACAGATATGTACCTGTTTGATAAAGGCCCATCCATAACCATCTATGATGATAAACAACAACAATGGAGCAACAGCGTGTCTCATACGATCAGCTGCCACTCACCCATTCAACTGCAAGGGCAACGCTCCACCCTGACTCTCCAAAAGACCCCGCCTTTGCCCCAAGGCCACCTCGCAGGCATTCTCGGTGGAGTAAAGGTTGATTGGCGTGTTATACACCGAGGGCTGAGGGGGAACAAGGAGAGGAGGCGAAGAGGAGGAAGAGGATGAAGATGATGGGTAAGAGGGAGGTGGTGGGGGAGGAGGTGGGAAATCCATGTAGGAGGATGCTGGGGTGAAGGCTGAGGACGGGGACGGGATGAAGGCAGCAGATGGTGAATGTGGTGGGAGATGCTCGCTCTTTGTGCCGCAGCCTCCATACAGTCTGGGGGGTTTGGTGTAGGAGGGGCCGCAGGAGTGAGGGTGATGATTGGGCGGTGGAGGGTGAGCTATGGCCACTGGTTTTATGATGTCTGATCTTTCGTCCTACCCCCACAGTGGAGGAGCATGCAAACACAGCACACCACACAACAAAATAAATCACATCACATCACATGACATACTAATGCCTCCCATAGATGAAATTAGTCAAAAACCAATAAAAACATTTTTTTTAATAATTCCAATCACTATAAATATGTAACATTTCCAAGTGTAGTTCACCGAACAGGGATGCATCAGTACAACAAAATGCACACTTAAATATATAATATGAAATGTAAAATAAATTCTAAATCGTTCATGCCATTTCAGAAGTGCAAATACGACAAACTGCAACACTGAACTATAGGTTAGCAAATAGATTACAGTACCTTTGGTGCCACAGCAGGTTGGGGAGCACTGGCAGCCCTGGACAAAAGGAGAAACATATGTTTTCAATAAAAAAGGACCAGTTATTTATAAAACAATTTTTCGTGTCAGTCAATTGAATAATGACAGGCTGTAAAACAACTTACTGTAGACAATGCAAAAAATTTACAATCAAGATCATTTACTTTTTGTGTTTCATTTTTTAATAAAAACACATCCAACTTCAGAATGTTCCTTCTGCCAGTACATGAGAATAATTACTTTAGCTTTTTATACTCGAAATTGGTTTCGGTGGTTGTATATGTATAATGCCAAAAATACTGTACACATGCAAACGACTTGAGGGATTAATAAAGTATCTATCTATCTATCTATCTATCTATCTATCTATCTAAAAGAATCCAGTAATATATTTGTGTTTTTAAGTAACAATGGTCTTAATCAACATTTCTTCTCTTTCTTGCATAAATGCCATAAAGATCAACACAGGTTAGTGAGTCTGATGCAAAGACAGAAAAATAAAACAGGGGGATGGGGGCTGTTATATAAATCAAAGGTTAAATACACTCTGCAGTAACTGAAGACTGTGAAACGTCAGCGACATTACATTCTTCTCACTGCAGCCTTTCTAGAAACTTCCTCAGGGAGGTCCATGTCCTTCCCTCCTGTAAATCTGAACCTGCAGCCATGCAGTAGCTGCAAACACAACAGTTCCCAGCTTCCTGACTTGTCTGGCCTGCAGTGTGAGTTGTGATGTAAGGATATCAAATGATAAGACAGCTGTTGCTGAAAGTATTTTTTATGAATAAAGTAGAAATAGAACAAATAGAATATTCACGTAATGATACAACCAAGCCGAGAGATATGATAGCAGATTGATATAGGAAAATTTGATGTATTACACATTAAAATCGTAATCATCAATAATGATTTCATCAAATCTGGCCCGCAGTGTAATTATACTAGGCCAGAGAGATCATGGGTAACATGTATTAGAGTTGGTCCAACAGTAAAAATATTCTCCTATTTGCTGGTACTATTATTACTATAGGGTTAGAAGTGCATGCATTTTGTCAAGCACATAATTATATATATGTATAATAAATATATAAACAACCTCCACGTCACTTCATCCATCAATCGCCTCTTTGGCCTTTCTCTTTGTTTCCTACCTGGTATCTCCATATCTAGAATCACATGTTCATGTTTTCCAGATAAACTTATTCCGCAAACTAGAGAGAAGCTGTTTTATCTGATAAATAAGTAAAAAAAATCCACAACAACTCATGTCAAGATGAACCAAAAGTACCTAAACTCACGAATTTCTGATGTGGTATTAGATCATACAAAATGACAAATGTTTATATGTGAGAAAAGGGACATGTTTTAGCATAACAGACATAAAAACATTGACTTGCTAATAATATTCATCAGAGTTCATCTATTTTATAGGCCAAACACAATCTCTGTCTCTCAAAAAATGCATGGTATTGAAGGTGAATGGAACCCACGTATGAACATTGTTGTATTAGAGAGGTATTTCAGGCATGATGCCGTCATACCATGTGTGTTGCAGCCATAAGGGGAAGCAGCAGTGTGGAGATATAGAGCGGTCATATGGAATGAGTTATAGAAAAAAAAAAAACAAGACCACATTATATTATGAGGTTTAATCTTCAAAAACAACCATATTTACAATAAAGAATTAGGAATTAGAATAGTATAGTGAGAATAAAGAACTGTTCTATTCTATTCTATTCTATATGGCAGTATAATACTGCTGATATTCTCAAAACAATATTATTAACTTCTCCGGGTGCAGTCAACAGAGCCTCAAAGACCGAGCAGAATTGTATAAATCCTTTTTTTTCCTGCAGAATTAACAATAACATTTGTCTTGAATCATTCTTATTACTAAAAGTCAATGCAAACCTCACACATGGACACCTCGTGGACTCCATATGGAAAAGTGTCCTCCAGGTGTTTGGAAAACAGCTGCTTTGAAACAGGTCTCTGCTCTGTGTATTTGCATTTTTTTTTTCTACATGTTCAAAATCATCTGTCAGACTTTACGAGACCAGAGAACGTGTTTCCTAAATGTGAAACTTTTATGATTTACTCCACAGTACACATGTTCTTTTTTGTGTAATTGGATGAAATTGGCAACAGGCATTTTGGGTTTGCTTTGAAGCCTCACCACATCAGAATGCATGCTTGTGTGTCAAATAATTTTATAAAATGATTATTCTCTCTTTGGTGTGGCTTTACATAAACATATATAAACATTGGAAGATGTTTTCTTCATCTTTTAATATTTTTCTTTCCTTTTTTTTTTAATGACAGATTCTCCAACTGAAACCCCTACCAACAGCTCAGAAAACACATCAGATATATAGTCTGGACATCCCAACGAAGTCAGTTATATTTAATACAATCTGTGTAATCTGTATAAGTTAAGTAAAGGACAAAAGTTCTCCTAGTGGCCTGGGTCTGCAGGAGCATCACAACACGATCAATTAAGACCAACATCCTGAGATGAGTGTATAATTCTCTGGCAAGAAAATCAGGCTTATGTACGTCAAGCTGTGAAATATATTTTTGTATTCATTCAAATATACTGGTCCACATTTGTCTTACCAGACCCTGGGACCAAAGTTGGCCTGGCAGTGTAATTTGGCCTGCAAAGTCATACCAAAGTGTGGCAGTATATAGAGCCTATATAATGGCATTAATTCTTGTGTTAGCAATGTATGTGCTTTGTTACAGCATGTATACATTTTTATTTTGATGTTGCGTGGTTAAAAAATAAAAACATTAAAATGGAATTGGAAATGCTATAGAAGATGAGCCATAATAAGAAACAATAATACTGATGTGTTTTATTATCATATGTTATCATATGTTTAAAATGTTAATATTTGGTTGTTCCATTTTCAATGATGATGCAAAAATAAAGTTTGTTATCAACATTTTTTTTTACATTATACATCTAAAGTTACTATTAATTTTGCAATAAACACAAAATATGGGGCAGCCTAGTGTTTAGGGAGGTGGACTTATCTACACAAGGCTACAGGATTGAATGGGCCAGGTTGCCAAGTTGCCACTGAGGTCCACATCCACAGGAAGGCTGCCAGTATAGTACAGTGTAATTTGGGTACAGCAGCTGCCTCTGCCACCCAACAAGGGACAAGCACGTGAAGATGAATAAATTAATTTTTTTTATTTTGGTCGACTTTGAATTTGAGTCTAAGTCTCTTTAGTCTATTGGTGTGTATCATCTGAGTATTATCTAAAATAAAGATTTATTGAAAATGATCCATCCTAAGGTCAATATTCTTATTTTTAAATATCCAACCCCATTTTTCTAACGTTTATCCAGCTGTGGAACTACAATTTAAATTTCGATTTTAGTAAGGGTTGAAAAGTGGACAAGTTTTTAGGTTCTAATCCGCCGGCTGCACGTTTGCCACTGAGGTGCTGTGAACATAGCTCTGTCTCGACCCACATAACTTTCAGCGTGCTCACCACCCACAGGAAGGCTCACAGTATAGACCAGAGTGATTTAGATAGCAGTCATGAAAACTGCTGCCCCTGTGATGAATGGACGGACATGAACCCCGGGTTTCTTCTTCTAAGTTTTAGGATTTTTTACATTTCTTAAAATGACCTCTCACGGGGAGTAGAGGGTTTTAGGTGGGATGCGAGGTGTGATGTCATGTCTCATCTACGACTTCTATCAAATCAGCCCAGCCCTCACGGCTGTTCTCTGTTCTCAGACGGGCATTTGTCTGTAATCTCTGTGGTCTATTCTTGCTCAGTGTTTCCATGGCTGAGCTCTGACATTTCGTCAGCATCGCCGGCAACACAGTGCCACAGTGAATCAATAGGAGATTGTTGTGTGTGTGTGTGTGTGTGTGTGACTGGGATCTGTTACTAACACCGGTAGGAGCGGCACACACACACACACACACACACAGTCTACCACACAAATATGGGCAGAGTCACACAAATAGGCACACACACAGAGCCCTCTTATAAGGCCTGAGTCTGGAAGAACTTTACAAGTGAAACAGTTGTACTGCATGGCTCTGTGCCTGTTTGCTTGACTTTAATAAACAAAAGCAAAGTATTAAGAAGCATAGACCTAACCTCAGAAACTTCTGCCTGATCTACTCAATATGGAAACCCAGGACAATTATAATGTTTTTATCAATGAATTCCAATGAGTTAATTAAAATAAGTACTAGTATATTAGATACATTATTATTAATATGCCTTTATATTAAACAAAATATAATTTTACTCAAAATAACAAGAACCTTTCCTCTTATTGAAAACTATGAAAGTTGAAAGTTGAAGTTTACAGGTTTAATCAACTGATCTCAGTCATCAGAGTTTGAGAGTGATCATATTAGACCTGATTCAACATTTCAGAAATAACTGTTAGTGAATGCATTTATAATTTGATCCCTGATTTTTATATATCCTCTCTCTTGGCCTTTTCTCTGTTTCAATGTCACAATTCTGAACAGTATTATATTAAATCTAATTTATACAAGATTTGTTATTATGATGACTTCACTTTCTGTTATATGTTGTTATGAAATATATCGGGGATGAATCCCACATATTGTCCTAAGCTCACGAGGTCAAACTCCACGTTAAGCAAAAGTGAAACACTCATCTGTGTTTTTTACCGTAAATTAAAACAGAAACTAATCCCCCGACAAATGTGCTGAAGGCAAACGGGAGATTGTATTGTTTTTCTGGATCCCTGTATCACATCGGCTCTGGTCTGTTTTAATGAAGTCCCTGCCCTCTTCTCGGTTTTTCCTGCCTCTCAGGCAAGTAACTGTTTCCTACAATGAGCTCATCCTATTGAAGCACAAGAGATGACGAATAATAAGACAAAGCCTGTGAAAATGCATGCAGTCGTCATCATGGATGAAGGGATGTTCACCCTGAGCTTCTCTGTGTTTATTTCTTTTCTGTGCCTTTTTTGGACAACAGGGAGAACTGAAGAGGGAGCTGGAGTTAAAGATTTGATTTGTGCTAAAAAACAGAAGGTAATAACACTCACTAGTCAGAACAGAGTAAGAGTAACAGAGAAGCACATATACACTGATGAACAAGTGTATATGTGTGAAGACCATAGGGGCCAATGGTCAGTATAGATCAACAGTTCTTTAGGTCTGTGTGTATATCCTTTCTTTGTCCACCTCTTCCCACCATTATCTCTACGGAGACCAACCCAGGCCTTTCAACAGAGAGTGACATCACAGTCTGACTTTAAAAGAAACATTGACACTGACCAGACCACTGTTTATAAAGAGAACGTGTTGAAACTGTAGCTCTTTTATTATAAAAACACTCCTCAGTTCAATAAACACAAAACTTTGTGTTTTTGGATACACTTGCAGTGTTGGATTAAAGTAAAGTGATTTTGTTTCCATTACACATTTCCTCTCATTTTTTTTTTCCCCTTGCTAGGTTTAAAAGTCCATGGGACCTCTTTAGCAGCAGTGTCAAACATATGGCCTGTGACCCAAGGCCCGCCCAGTAGGTAGTTAAATCCGGTTCTCTAAAAGATTTCGAAAATGAAAAATATGCATTGATCCTTCATGTTTGAAATGATATTTTTCCTATTCATTTATTTCATACAAATATTTTCTGGGCAACAATGGTGGTTTAGGTTTTAAGTTAGCAGACTTGGATCTGTAAGGTTTCAGGTTCAAATCCACAAACTGGTTGGTTGCCACTGAACCCTGAGCATAGCACCGTCCTGACCAACATAACCTCCAGTGGGCTCACCACCACACAGTATGGAGCAGTCAGAGTTGGGTGGCAGTCGTGGAGACTGCTCCATACCCTGAGCATCTCATCTGTAATAATCGGCCATTTTGTTACACCAAGAAAAAGAAAAAAAAACAGTGCATTATTTTTTTCTAATGCATGTCTATTCTGGGCCTTCACTCTGGCCCAAAGGCAGTTGGCTTCCAGGGGGCTCACCACCTGCGGGAAGCTGCGGTGCAATCTAACTTGGGTGGCAGTCATGAAGAATGCTGCACCAGTGACGTTACCAGGTCACCAGGGACAAGCGGATTAAAATGGATGGATGAATGTCTGTTCTCTGATAAAAATGTGATGGAAAAATTGTATCTTCTCCCAGGCCTGGGAGTAAATAAAGAGAATGGAAAATTGGTTTAATAAGCTGTTAGTGATCGTCACTGACAGCCTGCAGTATACAACTAGCATTCCTATTTTATGGCGTTAATAAAATTAAGTTGTCGTAATTAATGACTCACTGTTTTAATATGTATATACCGCCATCATCAGCATACACAGAACTCTGTCTTACTTCATGTTGAGAAAAGAAAATAAGAAAGTCAATGGATGATTAAAACCAGAAGTAGTCAGTCATGATAAATGATGCCAACTGCTGTTAAACCTGCAACCAAACATAGGATGGTTCCACAGAAGCACATTATTTATGTAATACTCATACAAAAGTATTAGGTTTAAACGGCGAGGCCAACTGTTTTGTTTTACATTAAACTGTGAGGCAATGCTTGAAATAAATGTTAGTGTTTTTCTAGGAGTCTGTTAGTTGAACAGTCTTCTCTGTCTCTGGACTCAACGGGCAGTAAAACAGTAGATGACAGAACAGTGGAGTCCTGCGTTGTCCTGTGAAATCTAATTTAAACTTTTATGGGGTCTTTTTTCATTGCAGATGGACCGAAAAGTAAGACCTGCACGTACTGTATAAACAAGGAAGAAAACACACACACAGAGACATGTTGGCCTGCCTACTCCAAAACCACAATCCATTTAAACAACCTTTTCTCATTTTTAATGATCCTTGACCCGATAATTTTCTGTCAGGCTCTAACTTGTCTTAACAGGGCATCATTTAGACCTGTTTAAGTGGAGCTAAATAAAATAATGGCTCCACAGATTACAACCGAACAGCTGCCTTGGTGAAAAACTACACACAAAAAAAATGTCCTGCAACCACATAATCAAATCAAACCGACCTGAACTATTTTGTTAACTACCACTGATCAAAAACAGGAACAAAGCACAGCAAGGGGCAAAAATACACACCCAATTGGTCTGTACATAGAACAGCTGAGTGAGTGAAAGTGATTTTCAGGGCAACTTAGTTAAAGAGTGAAAACAAAGTCTTTCTTTGAATTAAAAAAGTTAATAATTAAGCAAGATTGAGATAATTTTAACCTTTAATCTCTTCATTCATATAAGGACATACAGAGGAAACTGGATGTGGACAGAATAAGAGTAGAGAGTGAAGATTAATGGACTTGGTGCTGTGGTTTTTAAGATGTACCAGCCACAAATATATAGTCTCAAATTATGGGCTTATGTATTTATGCACTTGAACAGAGTGAAAACAGGCTTTATTTTCCATAATTTTGACAATAATAATTTTCCCTTTTGGCACGTCACAGTTGCAAAGCAGGTAAACTGGTTCAGGAGTTTAATGTTTGCCATTTGCACAGAAATAAATTCATTTCTCAAAGTTTCCATACACCCAAAAGCACACTGTTTTTTGTTTTTTTTGCTGAGCACTTCACCTAGACATTATGCACACACACACACACACACACGCCCCTTTAACCTAAGCTGAAGGTTGCCAAATCTATTCTCACTTTACCTCAGTAAGAGTACACACAGAAAATTCTCTATCTTTTTGCCCCATTTGAGCAGCTAACTAAAGAGAGCAGCTCCTCTGGTGCAGCTGGAGCTCATGTTATTCTTTAAATCGCGGCACTAACACGTCTTCTAAACAGATAGGTTGAGCTGGACCAAGTGAAAACATTGAAAAGCACACCTATAGTCTTTCAGCGAGATCTCATGTCTCATGGAGATCTACGTGGATGTTGAGCATTTCATCAATTTCATCATTTTTTTTTGTCCATGAGAATTGAGTAATTGAAGCAGTGTATTTTTGAGTAAACGAAATTCTTTTTACAGTCTTTAAGTGTGCCAGGCCTGCATATTATAGTTTAATGTACATATGAGCAAGATCAGGTTTAACATGTCATTTCAAATGGGTTTAGTTGTTGATGGTCTGTTGCCAAGGTGCAGGGGCAGCAGTGTCCATGACCACCACCCAAATTTGCACTGTACCAGCCCCTCTTGAATCTTCCTGCTGGTGGTGAATTATATTATGGATATAAATGGTTTTGATAATGTTGCTTTACTTTCACTTAGGTTTATTAATAATAATAATAATAATAATACATTTTATTTAAGGCGCCTTTTCAGACAGGTGGCCATACAGTGTAAAAGCAATTACAATAATAAAAAAAGAGCAATAAATAACATACAAAACAACAAGAGGTCATAAAAAACGAAGTTCATGTAGGACAGGCAGATTTAATTAGGTGTGTTTTAAACTGAGATTTAAAATGGTGGAATGAGTTCTAGTTAGGTGTGGAGGTAGAGTGTTCCAGAGGGGTGGGGCAGAGCGGCTGAATGCTCTGCCCCAGGTAGGCAGGTGGGACAGACAGGTAAATGGAGGAAGATGATCGGAGTGAGTGGGAGGGAGTGTGAACATGGAGGAGGTCAGACAGGTATGGGGGGGTGTGACTGTGAATGGCCTTGAAGGTAAACAGGAGGATTTTTTTTATTGAACATGGAACTCAACCAGAAGCCGGTGGAGCTGTTGGAGGACAGGGCTGATGTGGTGAACAGAGGGGGTGCGAGTGATGATGCGGGCAGCTGAATTCTGGACTGGACTAGGTGAAGTTTACGGAGGGATTTGTGAGGGAGGCCATAAAGGAGTGAATTGCAATAATCTAAACGGGAGGTGACAAGACTATGGACAAGTATGGCAGCAGTTTGGGGTGTAAGTGGGGACGGAGACGATTGATGTGACATAGATGGAAGTAAGCAGTGCGGATTGGAGCGTTTTTTTTATGTGGGTGTGAAAGGAAATAATCATGACTGCAGTGCAACTAATAATGTCATGATAATTTCTTAAGGTATTTGTGTTTTTTTCATTGGTTTTCTTATTTTCAGATTCAGCAGAGACTTTTTGTTCTAATGCAGGTTAAAAAAAGCTCCTTATTGGGTAAAGGAAATTAAATCTTTTTTCACACTGTGGTAAAAATATTAAAACTGGGCTGCCACCCATATTTTTTAGAATCAATAGAAATGTAATTTTTTTGTGTACTTTTCCTGATCCTAACTCTAATCTAATCTTCTGTCTTATTACAAACCAAATTGCATATATTTCACTTGCACATAAATGCACTGTGGAATGTTAAACAGTTGCAGACAGTGTTCTGGAGGTTTGGACATCTTGAAAGTCCCAAAATGAAAATCAACCATTGCACAATAATACTGGCACTGATTTCTGGAGTTCTAAAAAGGACTGGATTAATTATTCTTTTCAGAAATTTTGCACACAAAAGTGTGACAAAAGATGGCAGGACATGCAAAGTAAGCACGACGTGCATATAAAAAGGTGAGAACTTTTTCGGAGACAGCTCAGAGATAAGCCTGCTCTGCAGCGCCACAGGTTTTTTGCCAGCCCTGAAAATAGGATCAGTGGATTATGTAACAAAATCAGAGCTAAAATAAATACACAGTGAGTCATTTGACTAAATTACCTCAGGGAAAATGTGCTGATAACACAGCAGACATGAGGTGTAAAATACGAGGAGAGGCTGTAATTATACGGTGTTACAAATTTTAATTTGTGGAGAAGTTTGATTTTTTTTTTTGTTTTTTTTTAATTTCTAAAATGATTCTTTCCTTTATTTAAAATCAAATATTTAAAAAAAATTCTCTCTTTTTCAGAGACTACAAGATAAATGAACAGCAGAGGACAGACTAAACTTCGGAAACAGATTAGTTTAATATTCTTGGCCTCTCAGTATCCATCTTTTGAAAGACCTTTTGGGAGCTGTGTTTTCTTTGGCAAATACAGTCAGCAGGAGACAGACGGACGGAGACAGGTGTATTTATCTGTTGCTGCATTCTGATGCTATTAGAACATTACTGGCAAATACTGCAAGCCTAAGCAGAGATGATGGCCGTCAGTTTTAGATGATCTCTCAAATATTGCAGGTCGGTGAGAGACAGAGACAGGTGAGGCTGCTCTAACACTCTTGGCTTTCAAACATCTTTGGCAAATATCACAGCTGAGTAAGTGGCATTAACAGCTGCCCTGACCATCAGAGCTGTGGGCGACTGCAGACACAGATACAAAGACGAGGGCTGATAATTCACACAAACCAGGTCATTAATATAAATGGGTGACAGATTACAGTCGCGTTGTCACCACTATTATTACTTATTACTGAGAAGCAGTTGAACACTGAAGTGTCAACATCATATCTGAAACACACAATGCAACAATAAGCAACTCAATGAGTCAGATCCACTGATACATCAAAACAGTTGTTTGTATTTTACAAATTTTGAATAGAGAAATGACAAAATAAAAACAATTAAATGATGCTGCATTTGCAACTCATTGCAACACAGCACCTACATACTGTAGATTTCTTTCTTGTTCAGAAGTCTGTAGACTAAATGTTTTATAAATGTTTGTAATTAAAGTTTCTCCCCGAATGAAAACACCACCTTAAATGCTAAACTAAAATTGTTCACTTCTGAGTCTTATTTTATTTTTTAGCAGGAGATTTATCTGGAGTGCAGGCAATCTAGTTGAGTGAGCATGAAGAAAGAAAAGAAAAAAAGAAAGATCAATCATGCATAGAGCAAATAATGCTTCAACAATATTTCACCAAGTTTTGGAACCAAACTGTGTTGCCTCCTAAACTTGCTATTTAAGGTTACATGCATATCTTACCTTTTTAGTTTTAGATTGTTTGTATCACATCATTTAAGAGGGTTGCAAAAATAATTACTTGATTTGTTCATGTTTGTCAATTTATCTACGACAAGAACTATCTTTTGTTCATGCAAACCAGCAATGGAAACAATCAGAAAAAAGTAAACTACAATTTTTATAAAGTGTGCTTTTGAAGGGTAAAAATAGCAACTAAAAATTCTAACTGAATTCTAAACCTGTTAACTAGGTTTTAAGGATATTTACCAAGGGTTACAGTAAACTACTAGCATGAAAGTAAAAAAAAAAAAAAACAAAACTCAGATTGAAGTAATGTTTCCGAGTGCCGTTATTGTACAGTACTACTGTACAGATTTTAGACTATGTGAAACCAATGAGAACTAATGTGAATCAACTGTGTTCCTTAAAAAAAATACCTCCCATATTTTCTGAAAAACAGAAACAGTGTGCAGCATGTTGTGGTGCAGGGGCTGTTGGTAGTAAAACAACAAGCAGTCAACATTTCAAGAGCATGAAGTAGTTCTTGTAGCGAATCATCTGTAGCTAATAGGTGTAAAGTAAAGGACAGGAGACAGACAGTTGACGAGAAGGAGACTGTGGTCGGAAATGCTTGAAAAAACCAAAGCAATAAAACATTCAATGCTTTACAACAGGGTTTACCAACTCCTTGGCCGCGGTCTGTCACAATCCTTTTATTTAGCTTTTTTTATTTTTCTTCCTATGAATGTCAAGCTTTTAATCATTCACCACAAGAACATTTATATTCATATGAATGTAATCAAACCACCGTAGCTGTAGTTCAATAACCCACACCAGAAAGAAAGAAAAAAAACTTACAGACTGTTTTTTCACCAGTTAAATTAAACTTTCTTTTAGAAATTTACAGTATTTTATAAAATAATGTGTTAAGATTCACTCGAACACAGACTTTGGGTTGTCAAAATAGAGTTAAATTTCAGCTGTTAGCTGTCACGGATCAGGGTGAAGTTCACACTGGGTTTAATTTCAAAGGCTAATCTTAAAGTGATTATTTAAGTTTCAGTCCTGCATTTAAAACCTTGTGCTGCAAACTGCTTAATGTATTTAAGACGTTGCATTTGCTTTGATGTGATAATGGATGCCCCCCCTCAAATGCACTTCTATAATAAAATGCATTATAAGATATGCAGAATATACTCCCTATAACAGCCAAGATGACCTTAAACTAGAAACATTCGATATTCACATTTTGCCTCTACTAATATCCATTCATTTGTCTTCCTTCTCTTCTTTGTCTCCACTGCTGCTACCAAAATCACACTGCTCCATACTGTCAGCCTTCCTGTGGGTGGTGAGCCCACTTAGACCAGAATAATTGCTACTGACACATCATCAGTAGGTCAAAACTAAACTTCATGAAAAAACGAAACTTTTATGATTGTCTAAACAAACCCAATCCCTAGTGGTGGGTAAACAATCCAAGGCTTGGTGAATTCTGCTTCACAATGAGAGGAAGAGTCAACAACAACAATAAAGGGTCAAGGTAACATTTCAAAACCACAAAAGTGATTCCAACATGTTCGGCAAAATCAAGGCAAATATGTGTTATGACATTTTATTATTGGAAAAGCAACAGCATTTTTATATATATTACATAATTATGCTGATAACACTGGACACTTCCTACAACACATTATACCATAACACCAACTAAACTTTGCATAACTCTGAAAAATTTGATTGAAATAGCTTCCTCCTGCAGCCTTAATATAAATACGTGATGAGAACTATAGAAAATGTAACTATAAAAATCTACAGGTTGTGCTTGCTGCATATAGGCATGGCATAGCATGACTTGAAATGCATTGATTGATGCCATTGGTGGATTAGAACCTGGAGCACTACATACATAATTTATTTTTTAGATGTTAAAAGACAATTATTAATAAAAGATAAATATCACTACCAGTAATTATATACTGTATATATATATATATATATATATATATATATATATATATATATAAATACAGAGCTACAGAGTGCCCCTTACCGTTTGTATTGGGTGCATCAGTCCTAGAACATGACAGCTAACGCTCTAGCACAGAGTTGCTGCTCGTTCTCAGGAGATGTAATGGAGTTCACACGTGCAATCTTTGTGACATGATGAGCTGTGATGTGACATGAGAAGCTCCCAGAGACACTCATTCACCAAAGAGAAGCTACACACTCTAATTACACCACGTGAGTGGATCTCATTGTGATGAAAGAGGTGGAAGCCTTGAAACCCGGCACGACGGGGGAGAAAAAAAAAAAAAAAAACTGCGTGGAAACACGTCTTCATAGCGTGATCATTCGTTTATTCACTCCGGCCCGACATGTGACATGCACCAGGATGTGCCAACAGAGACTGTACTGTATATACTGCTGAGTGCATTAGCTCCATAAAACCCTTAACCATATCAAGACCTTACCGTGCTATTGCCAAGGAAACACACACTCACACACGTACACACACTGCACAGTCAAAAGAGAACTTTAAAAAAAAAAAGACTTTAGGGAATAAAGCATTAAGTCAGACACTGGCAGTGGAAATGTATAACCAAGAAACACAGAGGTGTTTCTGTTGAGGCCCTGACTGATTGGTGGAATAGAACAGTTTAATTCTTCAACGAACCTTAAAGGAGAATAATTACATCAGTTAAGGCTCTAATTAAGGTGTTGAAATGTTGGGATTGCACTGTACCGGAGGGAAACCTTCAAGACAAAGCCATCCGCAAAAAGGAAAAAGGAAAGTTTTTAACTCTGTTGAAAGTGCAGCGTAATACTCTCCTCTACCTTTCACCTTCACTGTGATGGTAAACGATTTCATTATTCAATCCCTTTTCCAGTGCCTGCAAATTAAAGTTTCCCTACTCCTTGAAAGGAGGTCAGCTAATCATAACACCAAAAATTAATGTTCAGAAAAAAAGAAAAATCCAAATCAATTTTCACAGTAAGGCCCTCTTTGTTCTGGGCTGTTTTATTCATCAAATGATAAATATCTACTGACTCCATGTTTTTTTTGTTTTTTTTAAATAAAAAACACATTTTTAGAGAGGTTTCTTAAAATGACAATAAATATAATTTGTAGACAAACCCAGCAAACAGTATTTTAAAAAAATATACTGCTGAGCCAATTCACACATGACTTTAATGTTCTGAATAAAATGGATGTAATTAGGTAATGTAAAAGCCCCAGGTTACCCATTTGTTCCACTATTGTACACAGATTTCTCCTGACTCCCTGGGATTATTCAATACTTTAGATCCAGGGTAAATGTTAAAAACAAAGACTTTTAATCTCTGTCACATCTTCATCTGGAAGAAATGGTTCTCAAAGTAACAGTTTTCACCCCTGAGGTTCAACACGTGTGTTTTTCCTTACAAACACTTGTCCCTTCGTGATAAATGTCCATATTACCCAAGATGTAGATTTAACAATGGTATGATCCGATTAAATCAAATGTTTGTTTTTGTTCTTTTTTTACAAATAACAATTGAACTAACAATGAAACAATCAATATCTTGACCTCAAATACTTCAGCCCAAATTCTGACTTAGTGATTATTATCTAGTTTTTATACTGATGACATATGTGACCCTTACCTTCTATCACAACCACATCCAAAGAGTTAGTTAAAAAGGAATCTGAGCATTAACCAAATGGACAAACGGTTATTGTCTGATCTAAATATGTTGGAGTGATGTTTGACAATTCCCACCTGGTGTTACAGAAAGTCACACCAGGTCTAGTCTCTCTAGTCCTCCCTTCCCCCTTTTTAAACGTAAACATACACCTTAGGACATCTGTGTGGGTCCCCAGCTTATACTGACACACACATACAAAGTGTATACTAGAGTAAAGCAACGTGATGGTGAGAAACTGTGCCATCCTGACAGGTTACTACACTGTTGATGGGAATATTTTTATATTCATATCATTTAATTGCAACATAAACATCATGAACCACAGACATGATGACTGGAAAGTCAAGCAGACTGTTATTTATCTTGAGTATTACAATAAAATAGAAAAAAAAAGAATAATGTGAATAAAAAAGAGACCATTATTATAATATTATGTGTTCTGTACTTAACATTAGAAACCAGATAGACAACTATTTCTATCATACTATCTGAGCTATACTGACCTCAGTATACCACGAACACATGCCAGTAAATCATACCAGTCTGACCCTGACTTCCCTGATTAGAAAAATTTCCTCGATTAGAGGAAAAATGATGAGAAGAAAGAATACAATTTTTATATTTAAACTGGGTTAAAAATAGGATAAATAAATAAGAAAAGCATCTGCCAGCGTTTCTATCAGTGAGTGTGAGACTAATCAAATGAAAACAGGGAAATCTGAACTCAGACTCCAGACAAAAAAAAAAAAAATGGAACTTATGCCGTCCGGCCACCTGTTTTACTTAGATATGATTTCCATTGCAGCGACAATAAGTTTCACTGACAGCTAAACAGATGTCAGTGTGTGATGATTGTTCTCGTAACCATGGTTTTCACATTCATGCATTTATCTGGCTCTACTGGCTCCCTGTTCCCGTTCCAGCTTTCCTACTAGATGGAGAGATGGGCGACTGCCAGAACAACGCGGCCCTACTTACATCTGTCATGTCATCTTTGAAAATATTTGCAGCTGCAGAAACTCCAGCTCAGTGTCAGTTTAATCCCTTCTTGTAGAGACCACTTCACATTACAGCCTTTATTTGTCTTGTTCTGCGCACATCTGCTGCCCATCGCGTCTCTCCTTTAGACCTCTATTTGGAAAAGAAAGCTGTCTCGTCTTCAAACACACATGCCATGTGCGTTGTTCACATTTTTCATAGTTATCATCCTTTTTGCTATCTGACCCACTGACAATCCCAATTAGAGTCTACAGAACCAAAGGTAAAATAAAGGACACTAAGAAACCTGATTAGTTCTCCATTATGTAACTTAGAGTCCAGACGGTGACCTCAACATGACACTCTTTAGAACATTTTAGAAAGATTGTTAACCCAACGGGACAAGTTGATCAATTCCAATTTCTTCCAAGTTCTCTAAGACCATATGACTTTTCTGGAGTATGGCAGGAAGTTGATTCAGAAGGCCGTTCACACTACTTAAACGCTCTGATTCCACCACCGGAGGAAACAAGCCATGTCATGTGTTTTCAATAGAGTATGATTCAACCCTTAAAGACTCGACATCTGCATTGGGCGCAATAGTTTAAGTTCAGATAATCCTATGATTGATCCTCCAAAAAACACTTAGATGACGTCGGTTTACGGTAATCGCTGGGCCATGATTGTGATCAGCTGGTGGCAGGTGCGGAGAAATGTGTCTGTGTCACCATACTCAATGCGTACGTGTAGTCCAGGGTTAATCCAATATATTTGAATCCGAGAGCTCCTTCAAGGGCACTCTAATAAAAAGAGCTACAAGTCTGATACAGTCTTACTGAATGATATCATAATAAAACATTGTGGGACACGCAGCAATTACACCTTAATATGAAACTGTTCATTGCACACCCACTACCTGCACTGTTGTAATATAATGTTATGTAATGAAATGCACTATTTTACATCATATTATACCAATTATTTATTTTACGTTAAGCCAGATTCCCATCATGTGCGCGTAAACGTGAGCCATTTTTCACTCGAGGGCGTGAGCAAAATATCGATCGTGCTCGATTTCTCTCGGCGCGAGTGAACAAAGTCTCATCGTGTGCGGGCTACGTGAGCATCTTTCTCACCACAAATGATTTGTGCGCATGCGTTACAATGATGCAACAAGATGTCAACCAGCATCGACTTGTTGAATGAAGTGATATTAGAAGACAAATGGACCTTTGTGGATCTTTGGCAAGACAACAGTAAAAGTACCTTTTCCTCTTCGGATTTTGCAATTTTAACTTATCATGTGACCTGGGAGATCAGCCGACTTACTAGTGAGGGGTGAGCAGAATTCTCATTGTGTGCGGGTGTACTATCAGCCCGTACGGATGGCGCTGAGCCATCGGTGCGCGCCAAATCCTCCCAGTGTGCGCGGGGCTTTAGTATCCATTATGACATGACTGTAAACTCCTATTCTACTCATCTGGTCAACTGTAATGCACACTACCCATCCATTTGCGCTAACTATTCCGTTTGCAGACCGCAATACGGCAAACTGTATAGTGAACTGTATGTATTGTTGTGTGTATTGTAATGTTGTGGTTTGTCTGTGTATGGGACAGCGGGGAACGCAATTTCAATACCCTTGTATGTTCTGTACATGTGAAGGTATTTTGACAATAAAGCTGACCTTGACCTTGACCTTGAATTACAAACTGATTGTAGGCGATAGAGATTCCAAAGGCAGAGTACCATTTTTACCATTTGCTGACTTTTTTTTTTTTTTTAATACACCCTGGAGGCACCTTAGCATGGGCGCTACCAGGTTGGTGACTCCTGTCATAGCAGAAAGGCATTAGAACTGGGATCAGTTTTTGTAATTTGTACAACAGAGACAAAAAGCATTTAGAATCAAATGTGTTTTCGTGGAACTGTATAACAAATGCTACCAGGGTTTCAAACACCTGTCACTCAGCACTTCAATCTTCCTTGGAGTTGAATCCTTATTTGTTTCTTTATGCATGATTCATCACTGACAAATGGCCGCTTAAAGAACTTGGGCCCGTGGTGATTCAGCTGCCCTTTTAATTCAGCCATGAATTGGTCATTTATAGTAAGACACACATGCTTTTCCCCAAAGTACAAAGTGACCTCTAGTGACCACAGACCATGTGGTTAGATATGGTTTTTGTCAATGGACCAACTACCGTAAACCTCTCATTTTTTTCAATGTAAATTAAAGGGTCAGCTTGGTTAGAGCGGGAGATTGAAAAGAAGGTAGAGCGTCGCCAGCCACAGTGGACAGGATGTGGAATCTACAATTTTGACCAGTGATTTGGACATTTGCATTCCCAATACTGGAAGTAAACTTTCCTCAATTCAGTCCTTTTCATCAGTCTGTTACAGGTAACAGGGGCAGCCTCTGCCACCAGAATCACACTGCCCCCTACTGTCAGCCTTCCACTGGAAGTTATATGGGTCTGGACGGTGCTCTGATCAGAACACCTCAGCAACCTGGCAGCTGGTGGATTAGAACTTGAAGCCTCATGGATCCAAGTTTGCTTCCTTAACCACTAGGCCACCACTGATGTCCTGGAAGTGAACTTGTTGCATCTTCTAATCCTGGGTCATTACCCTCAGGTTGGTTACTTAACGGGATCATATTTACTTACTTCATCACTTTTGCTTGTTCAATTACTGTTTTTTATTTAATAATACTAATTATTCAGATATCACAGATTCAACAATACATTATTATCCTCATCAATGTTTTTAATATTGGTCAATGATTCATGAATAATGTCTTTTGATTTTGGACACAAATATTTGTGACCTTAAAAATATGGATCCCAGAAAATAGGTTTGGGAAACTTTGTCCAAAAGGACACGTGCAGCTGCCCAACAACCCTCTGTGTTCATGTAATGACACACACACAAAAACAAGTGCTGACAAACAACCTGACAATCTGTACCACATGTAAACTAATTTGCAGCCAGAACAAGCGTTCGCGCAGACACACAGTCGTCCACACACAGTCATGATGCTTGTAAATAAAGCTCTGTACAACAGCGCTTTGGAGTAGACTGTGGGAAAGATGGGGTGGTCCACATGTGCATGATGCTCTCGCCATGTTATTCCGTTTTCCTTCAGGGAATAAGAGCTCAGGCAGAACTAATTGTGATGCTGTTTGTTAGAAATGAGATTAACTCCTACAACAACACAGAGCATCTGCCTAAACGAGAAATCTCTCCAGTCGAAAGTGGAAGTCTGGACCTTTAAGGTTATAGACGTAGATGGATTAGTTGGAGTGGAAAGTGGATGAGTGGCCGGGGGCGTATGGTTCCTGTGTTGTCACTAGGCATAAATGGTTGCTTACTTTCACACGTTAAATCATTGTGAAGTGGACTGGCCGTGTTTCCGCCTTGTAGCTACGGACTTGCATGCACACGCGGTGTGAGGTCATTGCTTACTTCTGCAGCGAGAGGCTGAGGTTGTCAGCACAGTTCTTGATCTTGTTCTGGGCCTCCAGGTGGTTCATGCTCTCCGTGGCCACGCCATCAATGGACAAAACCAGGTCACCAACAGCAATACCAGCCTTGACCGCCTTCCCACCATCTGTCAGCTGCAAAAGCACACAAATACCTTCATTTAGTGCCTAGAGAAGGGCGAACTGAAACTTTCTGCTGTTAAAGTTTACGAGCAAAAACGTTGCCCAGTAGACCAGATGCACTATAAACCTCATCAAAAGATCGTTTTGTTCCTGGAAATTCTTGAAATTAAAACTTAAATGTTTAGTTTTCATGTATTGTGCATTAGACCAAAAGTATCGGGGGTTTTGTTTTCCAAGATTTTTTTTGTTTTCAATTAAAAAACTTGCAAGGAAGCTTCATTTATGAAAATGCAATGGTTTCCGTTTTGTAGGGAGATTTACAAATTATTTTATGTTACATTATTTCCTAGGTACCAGCCATAAATGCTACACATTTTCCTTTTGTTTGATGTTGCAGATTAAGTTTGTTTACATTGTATCATTGGTAGATGGTCACATGACGTGGTTATAAGTAGCACCTGAAGAGAGGGTGAGCGTGGGTTGCCATTTTTTTTGAGGACCACTACTTTAAGTAACCATTTTTAGGGATTATTATTATTATCCTTATTTTGCTTAAGTAGTGTATTGCACTAAACATCTTGCTATCATTTGTTGAATGACTATTTTGCAGTCTGTAGGCTACTTTCAAATATCAAGTTGTTACACAGTTAAATAGACCATATGAAATTGAAATATATTTAAATGAAATCCATTTAGCATTGCAGAATTACAGGTGTAAGTTTGTATTTCACTTTGATAAAGTATACCACATTTCACATATTTATTCTCATTTTTCTGCTTAATCAGATTGTTCCAACATAGACGTATGATCAGTTAAATGCAACATGTGAAGTTCACATGTTATCAGGAGATTTGTGGAAAGATTGTATTTCAAGTATTTAAGTTAAACCCTAATGAAAGATCTGGACCCTGGCCACATGGAGTGGTCAGCACCCCGATGTACATTTAATAGGAGTCTGGGAGGACTTTCATCTTAGTGTTACTTTTGTTTTGACTTTATGAGCAGCTATAATTCTCATATGTGCCACTTAACCAAAAAGTTGAAAAAAAAAAAAAAATCCAAAATATATATTTTTTTGTCCAGTGTTCCATTTATTATTTACTTGTAGGCGTTTCTTTTTTGTTTTTTGTTTTTTCTAACGAGTTCATGATTCAAAGTCCTGAATTGACACTAAATGATGTGAACAGGAGCAATGTCAATCATCTGTGCAATGATAAACAGAATTAAAACAGAATATTCATTAAATTTTCCTAGAGCTGGATTAGATTAGATTATCACCATGTTATGTTTAATAATGTCAGTTTTTTTGGGAGGTTGGTTTATAGTAGGGTGTCAGCACCAGCTACAGTGTTAAAACGTCGTTGAGGCAGAGAAGTGAGGCTGATCCTTCACATACTTCACTGTAACAACAAACAACGGCAAAGCTAACGCAGTCGTCCTTGAAAGGCCACTGTGTCTTTACCCTCCGTACAGACTGCTGCTGTGGAACGTGGGCAACTGGGCTCTGCCTAATGCAGACATTGCTTTTTGTGGAAAAAGCAATTTTAAGACAGACACCTCACCGTTTCCACCCATTACTAGTTCCTGTGTGTACACAGACTGTTGTCTTTGTCCCCATGTTGCAGCTCTTTCATGAGTTTTGAAAGATGCTTTCAATATCAGCATCTAAACAAATCTTAATTGCTTCACTTCCACTCGGGCGGAAGACACTTAATGCGAAGCAGATTTTAGCCTTGCAGAACAACTGTCAGACGGCAGGATGGTATTTAACACACAACACGGCTGTTTCACTGCGGTTTCAGTTGCTGTTTCTCATCAGGTATGTGTTTGTCATTAAATACTGGATATATAAATATAATAAAGGTGAAGCTGTGCATTTTGGTTTTGTCTTTGAAAAAAAGGCGTTTGCTCCTTGTGGGAAAAAAACATGTTTAATGATAAACCATAGATGCATTCAGTAAATTAGAGAAAAATGCTTTGTCTGTTCAAAATTCTGTATTTTTTTTTTTTTCTTTTTACACAGGCGTTGGATAAATATGAAGACATAATTCTGTAAATAAGGGTGGTTTATTCAGCACTTCATCTACCGTAAATTCGGAAATTCAATAACAAAATCTAAATATTTTTCTAACAACATCTGACATTTAAATATTTGCCTCTTCAAGTCCAGAAATCCCATATTAATGTATACATTTTTATTTATTGAATGTAACTCATCAAGAAAACATCTAAACACACTTTTCAAAGCAGGTTTTGAAAACTGAAAAGTCAATGAGAAATTCAACCACAAATGTTTGAATTATTTCACTGGCCTGAAATAATGGCCTGAAATAAACACCCAACTGCAGACACATGGGACCATATGTGGCCTAGAGACTTTTCAGTTAAAAGCCTGCTCCACTTTAAACATACACAGGCCAAACAAAGCCAATGTGGGAACCACATGTACAGTACTTATTGACCAACCTTACACAAAAAGAACAAAAAAAAGTAAACACGAAGAGTAACTTTTCCATGTAGAACCTTGGGTTAATACACGTATTGGAATTCATTCATTCATCTTTTTCATCTTATCTGGTACCAGGTCTCAGGGGCAGCAGTCTCCACCAACGCTGAACAGTGAAGTTTTCTTGATTTCTTCATTTACTACAGTACAGCAACACGCTGTACTTTGTGTGCCCTTTCAAATCACCTTTGGATATGTGGGTTGTTTTCGTTCCATTTTACAAAACTCTCAAGATGCCTGAGTGGAGAAAAAAGTGTTCTTGTGCCAATTTACAAGGGCGATGTGCAGAGTTGTAACATTTACAGAGGGATAAAGTCGATGAGCCATACTATGAAGATTTGGGAAAGTGCAGTTGAGGCAAGGTTGAGGAGAGAGGTAGAAATTTGCGAACAACAGTATGGTTTTATGCCAAGAAAGTGAAGCAATAATACAACAGAAGCCATATTTCCGTTGAGGATGTTGATGGGAGTGCACAGAGAGGATCAGAGCTGCATTGCACATGTCACTATTTAAAATGTCCTATTACCTGTACTATATGGATTACAGTTGATGATTTTATCTGGTGAATATAAAACAGTGTTTATTTTTAATTACCAACAACTGTATGTGTGTAACGTATTTTTTGGGTCAGAAAAAAACACTACGCAGAGCTGCACTGTGAGGCTCACAGTCCTCTGGCCTCATGTCCTGGCAGTAGAAGTCTGTGAAGCTGAAGCCATATCTCATTGGACTGTACGGATCAACAAAGATGAGGGGGATTATAGATCCCTTGGACAACTTCTCAGCTTTTTGGCCCAGAAGGTTCTTACTGAATCTCCTGTTCCTCAGGAGACAAAGAAACTCAAGCTCCTGCTCATGGAGCCAGGGTCTACAGCATCTGCGGAGCGGTCATTTTTTGCACTGAAAACATACAGTGGTTTCGTGGTTTCGTTCAAAAGGAATGAAACCACAGTGAATAAGCTGCTCTTGAATGAGGGCACATACGTTTGTAAACCTGACTGTGATAACCTGACTGTCAATCACGTTCAAGATGACCTCTTTCACAACAAAATCCATGGATTGTTTAACATTCCTGGTGTCCTACAACATCTTTTTAGGGCATCAATAGGAACAGAATCAAATGAGTGGGACCAGCAGCTTCAATATCTTATGCCAGAAAAAAAAGCCATAAATATTGTAGTGGCCCAGTGTTGTATTATTATTTTATTAAATTATCAATAATAATAATAATAATTTTTCATGTTTAATTATTGTACTTGCAACATTGCAATTCTTCTTTAGCCATTTCTATTAATATTTTTTTCTTTTTTTTCAAAGTACAGTCAGTGGTTCAGGAAGTGCAACTACACCGTCAGTGGTGAAGGTTGCTCCTTAAAGGTTTCCTTTGCCACTTTTTTCTTCTCTCATTCTGTATGTGCCCACAGACTGTATGCACACCTTACAGACACAGAGCCAGGGCTAATTAAAAAGGGTTTTTTCACTTAGATTAACGTTGAGGCCCCAACCTTTTATAGTAGTATTGGTGTAACACACGCAACATCAATCACCACCGCGCAGAAGCAGGAAGAAAATAAAACTGAGGAAGGGTAAGGTACTTGAGACTGAGAAAAGTCACAATAATCCAGTGGTGGGCCGTGAGGGCAAGCAAAGCCTTCTTTGCTGGCCTAAACATACTCAGAAAAACACATTTATTCATATATATGTTTAAATAAAATTGTATTGATATTTTTATTGATATAAAAAGAGTTTTTACATTAAAAAAGTTTCAGCTAGTTAGTGTTGTCAGCTTCCATGAAAACTACCAGAGGCTTCAAAATCAAACGTGAGGGCTCTGCCCACTGTAAATTAATGGACGCAGCCCTTTCAGTTTATAGCGCACAGACCAATCAACTCGCCAGATCACAACATCAGGGCCATCTAGCTGGGCTGGCTCAACCATAAAGGTAACACGTACGTGCCCTGTGATTGGATAAGCTCTGCCTCGACCCTGACATTGTCATCTTGTTTGATTTTCCCGGACTGAAAACAAAACTGTATGTGATGTGTGCCATGGCAGATTTTGAAGGAAAAGTTCCGCTGATCTCTTTGATTTTAGAGTGAGAGTATAGGGAGTAACTTTACGCATTGGTATGTTCGGCTGTAGCCCTCCCTGTGTCCACTGCCTCTGATGAACGCTCATTCTCGGCAATGAAGCATTTAAAAACATATGGCATAAATACGACCAGACAGACGCAGCTTTCAGCATTAGCCTCCATGTCCATCGGAAAAGAATTACTGATGGATCTGAAATGCAAAGATAAACTGTTTGGCAGATACATTTAATTTTTTTGGACGAAAGAAGAATGGATTTTATTTGAAAATAACGAGGCATTTGACATGTTTGGGACTGCACTCATCTAATCTCCATATAAACCTAAACATTAAGAATCACCTTTGTCAAACCTGCTGTACACTGTTGCACTTTTACGACCTGTGGGCAAATTCTTTTTTTTTTTAAATGTTGCTATCTTGGCATCAAACACCGGAACCTAGTGGGGACGAAAATAATGGTTTCCGGCACATTTAAATGTCAAAAATACTAAGAATAATTGATTTAAAATGCTCTGAAAATTAAGTGTTGCTTGATAAGCCTTTATTTATGCTGATATAATGTATGTGTGGATTCTCAAGTCCTGGTGTGTTTCTGATGTTATTATGAGGCGTATTATTTGACGTCCGAGAACTATGACGTCTCTAAAGGCCCACGGTTGACATGCATGGCCCGCCACTGCATCAATGTCACTATACTGAAATAAGGGAGAAGAATAAAAAAAGTTAACAAAGAGTTATTTTTTTATTCCGCTCATTTACTTATCTCTATGGACATGGTTTCAATAACCTCTCTGGCACTGCAATACACCAACTTCTGACCACATGTGTCCAATAATAAGTAGGCACATAATTGGTGCTCTGGTTCCTGTCCCTCAATACGCACTACATCTCTCTCTCTCTACGTGCAAGGGAAGCTATTTAATAACACTCAGTGAGTGCAGTGAAAGGATGGCATAAAATATTATTGTACTCTTGTCTTCATTAGGATGTTCTTCCTGGCATGAAACAATTCTGGTTGAGGGACTAAGTCAACTCCAACCATAATTCTTGTTGCAATGCACGACCCTAGCCCATTATGTCACAAGATATGTAATGCGATTTAGCATGAGAGGAACAATAACCATCTAAAAGAAGTACTTATGTGCAAAAAAACAAAGCAAACATTTGTTTCCAATCACCTTGATTAGATAGATATCAGAAGGTTCAACTTTCATATCAAAGCAGCAGCGATTCACTTGGAAAATCAAAAGCAGAGATCCAAATAATCAAGCTGAGGAAAAGCTGGAGCTCTTCGTTTCCCAGGGTGTTTGATTTATGGCTTTGTCTCTTTGTTGATGACAGAAAGTTTTAACACCGAGTATACAAATATCTCCATGCACATACATCATACCACAGAACGTATGCATGTGTTCAGTAAAATAATCAAGAACGTATTATGGATAGTGAAAAAAAAAAAAATGCAGGCAATAACAATAACAATGTATAGTGCCAACATAAATATCCAAAACAGAAGAGGGAATTTATGTTTCAGAATTATTTTTTTTAATTTGTTGAGTCTGAAAAGCATCAAAGAAAAATGCAAAGTAATTAGATCTTGGTTTTTTTACTGTGAAAAAAGTGTATTAACACATCAACAATATTTCACTAAGCTGAAGACTAAAGAAGCTCTTTAAACCGATTTCTTCCAGAACTTCCTCAAAACACAGTCTACTGGCCTGCTGCAATATCATGCTCTTTACATAAAACATACAAACATCTCATAAATACAAATAAAACTATTTGTATTCAATATTTGAATAAAACGTGTAGAATCTCCATGTTTTCATTCATCCTAAACCTGGCAGAGGCAGGTGAAACATTTCAAAGTTTATCCAACCTTAAATAACAAAAGAGTGGACCCCAGAATGGAGCCCTGTGGACTCTCACAGGTCACCAACCCAGTCACAGTCTGCGTTTTAATGCACACAAAGTGCTACAGATAAGAAACTAGTGGATTGGATTGCAGATTTAGAGATTGGTGAGGCCTGGAACGCCTCAAGGATTAAATGTCTTCTAGAGGCTTTTATTGGTTTAAACTGTTTTGCTTGAATTTCATTATAGCATTACAGCCCGCAAAAAAGTGTTAGTAGATTGATAGATGTGGGGTTTTTTTTGTGAAATATAAATGCATTTTTAATGTAAAATAACCAATTTTGCATCAGTGTTATGAATGTTCATGTTTAAAAAAAAAACTAAATATATGTCTAAGTATTTCTTTAAGTGCTGCAGTATGTCTGGAGTGATTGTACATGAGATGAATGAGTAATGGTTCTTTCAACACAGCCAGTGGCAGAGCTGACAGGCAGATGTTTAGTATCAAGCTATGATTGAAACACTGGCTGCTCCCATAAAGCGGCTCATTTACTTCACATCCTACCCAGTGTTTTAAAATCCGATCCGAGTCTGACCGTTCATTCTGAATCTGCGTGTCCACGTTCTTGTTCCTGTGTATAAACTGTCAGAGAACCTCTTAGTTTTACAACTAATAAGCTGCCTCATTATTTATTGACCAACTCTTCAGTCGCAAGTAGACCAAGGATATAAAAACAAATGTGCAGGAAAACAGCATGACAGCTGGGGCCCTCTGATTACCTAGCAACACAGTAAACAACCAAACAACAGCAAGAAGTCATACAAGGAGAGGTTTCTCAAATGAATTGGACCTTCACTATATGGGATCTTTTTGGTGTATCAGGAAAAAATTAATAAACGAAACAACAAAATATTTCAAAAGCAAGGCTTCATAACGGGCAAGGGGTGTCAAACTTACGACACACAGCCCCAAACCAGCCCGCTTGGGGGTTTATTATGGCCTTTTGTGATGCAGACATCCATTCATTCATTCATCTTCATCCTCTTATCTTTTATCAGGTCCGAGGGCAGGAGACTCCACATCACACTGCACCATACTGCGAGCTTTCCTGTGAGTGGTGGATGACATCACTACTCAAGACCAAGTTGGAATTTTTAAGACATGACACCCATAAAAACATCACTCTACAAAGAAGTGGATTGACACATCGCTTTTTGTAGAAGAAAACCTTTAATTAAGCGAAACAGTGTCTGAGCATATGTCACCACAACTTAATTATGGTTCAACAACCAGTGTTTAAATACCAATGAAGTGATGAAAGTCACCATCTTTTGTATTAAAAGAGATGCAGAGCCAGACCTTAACTGCCTACACACGGTAATAAACCGTTTTTGGAAACCTCTCATTGGCTTTTTATACCTGAATGAAATGAAGTTGGCTGTCATGTCTGCTGCATCATGGAAACGCAGGGAACAGGATGGACTTTCCCCCTACAAGACTGAATCCATGTTTTCATGTCCAAGTTGTAACAAAGTGTATATTTCCATCTGTCTTTGGACTCAGTAATCTGTTGCAGCAGGACACACAGATTCAGGGTCAGACAAAAAAAACTGCTTTTTAGCATTAATATAAAGGTACGTAGGGTTTAACTTTAACCTCAAATCTGGACTGTATGAAGCTTCAGTTTAATTCCTATATTTAACTTCATCCAACGCAGTAATGTAAACCATTTACAACAATACGAATCAGTCTCAGTCAGTCAACTTGAGAACACGTTAAGTACAACATACACATTGACTGAGTTATTAAGTAACAGTAAGTGGATGGAGAGTTGATTTACTGGATATACAGTTGCTTCAAAACTACGGCTTATTACTAAATGCATACAATGTGAAGTCACATGTGCGTGTGTGCCAATGTATGCATATGACGCCTAAGCTGGCAAGCCATCTCTCACAAACTAATGAAAGCATCTGAAGGACGTCTTGCGTTGCCTAAAGGTACATGTGCACAGTATCTAATAATGGCCGCCTGCTCCTTATGCTCCAGACCGTAATGAGAAAAGACTACATCCCATAGATACCAGCTGCCAAGCCCTCTACAACACATTGTTCAAATTAAACCAGGCTTTGTAGATGAGATTGAAAAAACAGAGATTTATATTCTATTCTGTTTCATTTTTTTGTTCTTTTTGTTCTTCTTTTCAATCTGATAACCAAACTTTATTGTTTTATTTATTGTAATACTTTTAAGAAAGTACAGTAGGTTGAAAAAAAACTACATTGGAATGTCACAAGCTATACAACTTTTTTTAATATATATATGCTTTTCATTTCTTCTATCGATTGAACTGCATAATACCAGAAACTATTATTTGGACTAGAAGCTTGAAATTCAGCAGCTCTGCGGACAACTGTTTTTAGCAGGACTTCATGGCGACTTGCTGGTGATTCAAAATGTGAGGTTGTATTTATGAAGCTCACAGAGAACTGCATTGTGGAAAAGGAAAGAAAAAAAAAAAAAAAACAGGGCCTGAATCAACAAAACTAGAAGATTTTTGCGTTGTAAAAGCTAACAGTGCTTTGCCAAAAAAAGGAGAGAACAAGCTTGCGCATTCACAGTCCGACTCAATGTGTGATTGTCGAGTTAATGCTGAGAGAGAGCCAGCGAACGTATGTTGTAAAGGGACATGTGATAATAACTTTAACATTTGTTCACCTTGTGAATATATTCTATAAGGAATAAAACATCTAGACTGTCCATGTTCCTGGACAGTTCATCATTGCAGCTTGGTGATTGCGGGGTTAGAGAAACAAAATGAAGCACCACAGGTAAAATACTAGACTAAAGTACTGGCATAGAGAGACCGTTTTGCCATCCATCAGCATGTCTCTATTAAAATGTTCCAACACTTTTATTGTATGAATTGAATGTAGTTTTTTTTCAGCTGCTGTTATAAGGCACAGTGTTCATTTTTTAATGTGTGATGTATTTTTGTGCTGAGTGGTCGGATAATCGTTGTGTAAAGCTGCACTGAGAGGCACAGAGTCCTCTGGCCTGCTTTTTGGCCCAGAAGAGTCTTATTGAAACTGTTCCTGAGGAGACTGTTTACTCCAGGAGGACTTTTACAAACAAGTTATTGATACTTTTATTCAAACTGGACAGCACAGTGATTTAAGTTACAAGTAAATGTTGGACAATAGTGACTTTTTTTTTTCTTTTTTTAACAAAACACGTTAAATGTTGGCAATCAAATGTCGTACAAGCAAATGTGTACATTTAAAACGAGGTCTGCCAAAACACTAGGTCAGAGACCGTTACTGCGTCATGTGTCTTTTTATATTGGTCGAGCAACAAGTCAAAAAGGCCTTGGATGAAATTATTATATACAGTGGAAAGATCATAAAATGACTTGAAATAAGAAATAAGAAAGAGTGCGTAATTAAAAATACAAGTAGTAAAGCTCAAACTCATTTTGCTGATCTATGGAAAAACTGGCCTGCACAAAACCAGTCTGTGATGCAGAACAGGTTGGAAACCACTGCTTTAAAAAAATACCTGTGAAATATTCTGCCCCTAAATCAGATCACCAATTTTGCAGCTGGTCTTTAACTTCAGATCATTTAGTACTAGTTCTCCTAGCTTTTGTGGTTAACCACAGTTTTTGTGAATCAATGTAGCAGCCATGGGTTGTAATATCCCGACAGGAAAGCAGGGGAGACAGGACGGGATTATTAGCTCCTGTGGAAAATGCATTAAAGCAACATTCAACAAAAGAGTATTCAAGTCTCCTCATTGTCACCTCCTTGCTGCACATGTTCAGACGTGGCTTCAGGTTCTTTTGCCAGGTCTATAAAAATCCTCTGCACTGGGATTTTTCTGCTCATTCCAGCAACAATCAAACTGCAGGGGCAAGCAGAACTTTGTAAGAAGAAAAACTAATATTTTTTCTTTGGATTATTAGTCCAATATTTTGTCCTTACTGACAACTGAAATTACAAAAACGTGATTACGTTCTGTGGTAGTACCACTGCCTCGAGTTTCATCCTATTACAATGCAAAAGTCACTAAAACAGATGTAACAGATGTCTATGTTCTTTACGGCTAAATATTTAAAGTGTAATTTTCACTTCAGCACTGTTCAAGTAATGACATGGCTGACATTCACGGGGCCTTTATTTTGGATTAGTCAGTCCATTACCGGTGAAGACAGACATACCTGAGCGAGGTCGCCAGTGGGTGACGCAATGCTCAGAGACTAACAAAAGTTTTACAATAAGTCATTTCCGTTTCTCTAACCCAATGTATCACTCACAAAACACCTTGGAAAATAAAATAAAATTAGAATTAATCTAAAAGAAAAATAAAAAAATGGAATGCTGAGAACGCTGCAAAATATTCCCTGTTATCATATCCAAACAGAACAAGGCTCTACCAACGGGCGAACACACATTAGCACTGACAGATTGATGAATAGACGAGGGAATGATATGCTGATGATTTAGGCTCCGGATTATTACACTAAGATGCACTGATGGTCAAACGGGAGGCAGGGGACCGCTTTGTTTGAGATAGATTTAAGTTGTTATCACATCTTGTAAGAGGAAGGGTCTGCTCACTGTGCTGACACCTCTGTCCCCCCTGTTAAAAGGTTAGGTCTAAAGTGGTTTAACTTCAACTTTATTTGTTTAAAGTGCCATATCACAACAACCGTTGTCCCAAGGCACTTTTAATATATCTTGTTTATTTTACATAAATGTTTGTGAAGTGCCTTGGGACAACGGTTGTTGTGATATGGCACTTTAAACAAATAAAGTTGAAGTTGTTGAAGTCGAATAAGTGTGAAGTAGTGCTGCTGGATCCCAGGTTTCCAAGTCTGCTCAGTGATACAAGTATCACACTGGGGGGAAATAGCGGCTGTGCATGGGGCTAGAGAAAGATGTGGAGAAAAAATTCTATGTATAGACCCTCACAGTCTTTAAAATAGACCCATCATCAGTTGTTATCATCGGCTGCTCCTGGGAGGCGGGAGGCGTCCATTGCTGCTGCTTTTCCAGGAACTGCATTCTTCCATGAAAGGGCTCTCATATAGATTAGCTGTCCATTCTCTTCACAATAGTCACTGTTCCAACTTCATCACAATTGATTATAAATATTTTACTATTCTTATTTAGTTCCTTATTTAGTTTGATAATGTACAGCAATGTACTTTAGGGAAATGGGATTAATGATACTGATGTGTTGAAAGCACTTGAAAACACCAAAGATATAGACTAAGCGTAAATATAGGAAATATATTTTCACGTGCATGTCAACATATCCATAAAAGCCTAAGCTAACCAACCAAGCTAACCTTCAGCTTCAATAACTCACTCATTACAACAAATTGAGAACGATTTGAATGTTTTTTTTTAAGATCCTAGTTATGAGTTTCTGCCAGCTTCTACTGGTCAGTAGTGGTACTGCACCCAGTAGTGCCCTTTGTTGGCATTGCTTCTTCATACCCTATATAGACGATTCTTTAGACCAGGGCTTCTTAACCTTTTTGGCACCGAGGCCCAATTTTTTCAGTATCGAGTGACCTGGGGCCCTTAATAATCGCAGTTTAAAATTTTCACGACCCTCTAGGGGGCGCCTGCGGCCCAACAAGGGTTCAGAATCCCTGCTTTAGACCACTATTGAACAACTGCCTTTACATGACATTGCTGCTCAAATCTAGTTAGAAAATCCAAAGGTGGCATTTCTAAATGCAATGTTCTTGTATGTGTCTCACCCTGTATATACAGAGTAGAGAAGTTGCTTTTTTTCCATTCAAGGTACACCTGCTAAAAATATGACTGCTGGTGTAGCTCTGTTCTGTGTTCTGTTTTTAGAACAGCTACTGTAAAGAGTGATGTCACAACTACCAAAGCCATTGTCTTAGTCATTCTTCCCTATCGTCCCTATGGTGAAGTATGTGAATATATTATATGTTAACGAAACGATTGATCAAAGTATTATGCAACACATACAGTATGTTTTTATTTAAAATGTCACTGACTATGATTTGTGTTTTTGTTTACATGTGTGAAAGGAACCGACTCACAGGTCAGAGTAGGACATCAGATTACCTTCCTACCTCCACGGTTAAAGTGGGGTTTGTTTTACCACTGAAGCCAATATTAGATGAGCAGATTTAAACCTGTTGGCAGTGGAACCAGTGGTATTTACTTCTTAGTCAAATAACCCAAGTGGCAGAGCCAATACATCATCCAAACTGGTAAAATGAAACTTGTAACCCCAGTTACCATAAGGGAATTTCTCAATTACATTTAAATAAAAAGCATCACTGTTAACATTGTACGTTCATACTTTTCATAGCCCAGAGCTTGTACTTTTAAAACCTGGAACCAGATATGAGATCATCTGGTCTCCCAAGTGGGCGTGGTCACAAGAGCTGACCTGTGAAATGATGCAGCTATTCTTAGCAGCCTAATGGATCTGCTCCCCGAGGCTGTCCTCACTTAAATTATTTCAGCAGTAACTCCTATAAATGGGTTCCCCTTCGCAAAGGTTTACATATCGATTTGTTTTGAGGCCAAGTGTTTTCCCTCGGCACACATGTGGGACCAGGTTCCCTAAATTCTTTTTGATGAGTTAAAAGGAATCCGCATCATTGTAGTGGGCTTTAAAAGAGTTACTGGCAGCGTTCTCAGGTTTTCTTTCAACTATTCCAACAAAACATCTATTAGCGGTTGGACTGTGACCAAATAGTAGTTGGGGAATAAAATGGGTTGCGGGCCTGACTGTCTATAGACTACGTCTAAAAATGAAAAGCTATTAGTTGGATCAGCGGTGCCAAACACAGTCCACGAGTCAAGACCGGCTTATTTAGGGCCTTCAATCTGGTCCACTTGTACTTCTTTGTATGTAAACAAAAGGGAAAACACCTGGAAAGCCTTTCATTTTATCCAGAGATGAAATGAAGACGCCTCTTGGCTAAGACGTAGGACGTTTTGAAGGAAACCTTTATGTCCAATTGACTAGTGGAACTCTCTAAATCTGAACTTATCGTTACTTAATAGTAATTATGTCATGATTGTTCTGGTTTGGCCCACTTGACATCCAACCAGACAGTAGGTGGCCCTCAACCAATAATGTTCTTACCCTTATCCCTAATTTCTTAATAAACGTCCAATGCATTCGCCATGTAATCCTTTTTTTTTTTTTTTTTTTGTAAAGGTGTCCTTATACCGTCTTTATATGTTTTGCGATTTATTTCAGTCTGACTGACACTGAACCAACGATGATGGTGTAAAGCCATATAGTGTGGCTTCATCTTTTGCTGTAAACAAAAACAGTATATTCTTGTACAGATAGGGAGCTAGGCAACAGCAGCTGTTAGGGTAAGTGTGGTTTGGCCGTAGTAATGTATTTTTCTAATAACCTCTACTCATGGTTCTCCTCTAACAACCAAGACTGTGGTTAAACTGGCACTGAGCGGATTATGTTTGCGGCTATGTTTTACGAGCCAGTGCGAGACCGGACGTCTTGACAAATGGCAGATCCGACCCTTATTTTTATAATGACTCTGTTAATTTTCTCTACGACACAGTGGTGCAACGATTGGTTCTCCTTCAACACCAGCACTCTAAGAGTGATGCAGCTGCATGGAATTTTAATTTATTACCATTAACACCTGTACTTTTCCCCTTGACTGTGTTACTTCAAAAATGTTTCCCATATATGGACTCATGTGCAAGTGTGAAAAACCAGAAGCTCTGCCCTTCATCACTATAAGTGGATTTAATGGGTCACTTAAGATTAGAGTCCACAGTAGGTGAGAAGAAAAAGGACAAAAAAAGAAGGATTTGGTTAAGACTGCAAATGCTTACTTTAGTTTCATTAATCATTCCTTCGTCTGCACTGTCCCACCATAACAAAACTTCCATGATATTTTCTGCCTGAGCACCGATACATTTGGCCTTAACCTCAGCTTAAGATGAAGCCAAAATAGTCAGACCCAATGGCTCGAAAAACCTAAAAAACAGTCCTGAATGAACTCTGCTTGATGTAATGTATTTCTATGCTCCGTTTAAGCATGAATTGTTGTCATTGTACAGTTTAGGCTGTGGGACAGCACACCAAATGGAAATTTTCCTCCATGGGCTACTGAGATGCTGGGTGGTTCCTGGGTGTAGTCCTCACTGTATAGTACGTAGGATGCAGGGCAAAAACATCATCCACACACGCACTCGCTAGCCGCGGAGCAGACAAATTGAGAGTTCACTACAGGGAACTGTAAAAGTTCTGTTAAACATCTCCCTCTGTGGATGAGAATATTTGTGTTCGGAGTTGTACAGGAAAGAAAATTGAACAATGAGTTCAAATTGTTACGCTTCCAAATCAGGCTGATTATATATATATATATATATATACACTGTATATACACTGTATATACACTATAGATAGATAGATAGATAGATAGATAGATAGATAGAGTTTTGCAATGGAACTTTATTAAACATGGTACACAACAGATGTGATCCAACATCAGTACAAAACAAACAACCGCAGTGTAGCTGTTACACTCCACTAAAACTTAGGAAATCATTTAATGGCCATATCATAAAGAACTGCCCTCCTTCGCTCCGGCACCACCGATGTTCAGGTGTCAGAGATGAGTTTAACACGGAGCATCTTCTTTGATTTAGCGGCCAGTTTATGCAGCCTGAAGACCTCTTGGTCTGTCAGGGTGGACTCTGTCCTATGTCTTATAGATAGATAGATATAATGACCTATATGGTCATCATTTCATGTAATCCAGAAAGTGAGATTTAATAAACATTTATATTAAGTATTAGGGCAGGATCTGCTGCTGAATGTGTGCTGCATCAATATTCAGTTACAGCTGTTGTAATAATGGCTTGGAAAATATGTAATGTATTTCTCCCTTTTAAGAAATATACATAGATAAATACATATATCAGTATTTATGCACATTCATTTGTATATGCATTGTTCAGACATGGCCTGCTTTTAAGTAATAGTAATGGATGTGACTCTTGATTTTCTGGGCTGTTTGTTTCCTCGTATATAAATAACAGATAACATTATTATCATTAGTATTCCGTTGTACATTACTTTTTAGTATTTTCTTAAGCTGCAATATACAGTAAATATTTTATCTAATTGCTACTGTATAAAAACATTGTGATGTCTAAAGTGTTTCTACAACAAATGTCAATGTCTGCTTTGTCCCCAAGGCTTGCGGGCTCGGCTGTATTTCCTGTGCAGCTCTAACCCAATAGAATGGCAGAGAAGCTTCACCAAATTTAGACAAGGCTCATCATGTTTCAGCATCATGAAGCCATGGGGGCCTGATGTTTTATATTTAAATGACCTGCTGAGCAGTCAGGCATCGACACTGGAAACCCAGGAAAACCAAGGAACCATCAAGTTACTTGTCGGAATGGAGGGGCCAAAATTTGAGTGCCAGAAATATGGATTGTTACACTGCAGACATTCCAAGTTGTAGAAAGTGTAAAGAAAGTTCAGTCGGTGGTCCTTTCATATCAGATGACTTAAAACCGATAGCCTGGTCATCTTCAAATAACTGAGGTTTTCCTTCAACTATGTTTAGGGAAACACCAAAATAATGTCAACTGGGTTTATATGATGATGCCAGGTACACAAAGTGTTCTTGTCTTACCCTGGAGATGCTGAGGGGAAGGTTAAAGTCCTTTCCTCCCTGGAGCCTGAAGCCCCAGGGTGCAGAGCCTGCGAGGGTGACGCTGTAGTGGCCGCTCATGGTCTTCTCGATGACAGCAAATGTACTTGGTGCTGATGTCACAGTTGATGCTGCTGATCAGAGAATCAGTGATGTCCCAGATGTGTGTAAATGCTTCCGCTTGGATGTATCTGTGAAAAAAAAAAAAAAAAAAATCAAATTAATCTGGAAAGGTACTGCAGCTAATGAAGTTTGTTGAAAATTTAGATTTGCTGTTTATTAATATTACTTGTATAGTTGTACTTGTATAGCTCTCAAATTTATGAAAGAAATACTTATATATATATATGTATATATATATATATAAACATTTTGGAATGTATTGGCAGTTGGTAAATATTACTGTTTCTGTGATGATAAATAAGCAAAAATTACTCGTAGGGAACTTAATTATTTTTTAAATAATCATTTGAATATATTTAATATATATACACATATACACAGGTTGAACATGATTTCTTAGTTGTTCAAAATGTTTGTATATTTCTTTCCTCTTTGTTTACATGATTTTTCCACTATGGTAAATGAAGACACAGTAGTCAGCAGGGCTGTATATATGGTCCCAGGAGAAGCCCCCCCGACCCCCACAGACACATAGACCACTGCTATTATTATAATTACAACACATTTCCTATTATTAAGTGGTATTACGGTGTGAATGGAAAGGCTGTACCTGGTTAATGGAAATTCCAGAGAGGGAGATATTCCTTAACAGGAAGGTAGGCAATGTTATCCCCAGTTTCCCTTGGACTATCCCCTTCCCAGCAAACACACTGTGTATGTGAGGCATACAATACTCTTATATAGCAGCTAATGACAAAGGGGAGGGGAAACATGGAGGAGGGGAGAGAAGAAGAGGGAGGCGAAAGGCAGAGCGCTCCGAGGTTAGGATGGGCGGGGATGGGGAGGGGCTAGAGGAGGGTCATCACTCATGGGGTGGAGTGTATGGGGAACAGGAGAGGAGGTGAAATGAAGGAGATGATACGGAGGCTGAGATTAGGGGATGGGAGGAGACAACGGTAGGAGGAGACACAGTAAGGTGGTGGTGGCCGTGGGGGGACTACAGGGGAGATTAATGTGTAGCAGTGCTCCACGGAGGGTAAACTGTGTGAGGGGGCATGGGAGAGGGAAGTGGAGTGGAGGGAGGCATAGGAAAGGAGAGGGGATGGTTTATCTTTCATCCAGATATTTTGGGAACATGGGCTCAGTGCTGCAAGCTGCTTGATCTGCGGTGGAACCAGCCATAACTAGATCATGACCCAAGCGCACATCACTGCTAATGCTTGAATTAAAAGGTCTCTCAAAGGTCGTAAAGGATGGACATGTCCAGGATCATCCTGTTGCCTGAAATCTTAGAACCAAACTTTGGCTCAGAGAGAATAGTTCCCTGCAGGCCCACACAGAGGCCTAGCAGTTAGTACACAAAAAATCAAATACTTGGATGAAGAAGCGGGATAAACTCAGTATTTATTGAAAGTTTTTAAAAATATTTACAAGGAGCCATGGCCAAAAAATAAAACAAACATTTGGATGTTTACTCATAACCCATTAAAGAAAACTCACTGCATGTAAAGGATTAGGGAAGAATCTGCTGCTGAATGTGTCCAGCATCAACAATCCGTTACAGCTGTTGTAACTTAGCAAAGAAATAACTTTGGTTTCATACAGTACATACATAAAGCAATATATATGCACATATAGTTGTATATTAACCCCCCCCAATAAGTTTCCCTCTCCCATGTCTCCTCACACAGGCCAAAAACATTTGTGAGTGCTTACTTCAATAAAAGTATGAATCTTACCTAGTATTTAGGGGGAGTATAATGTTGGGCCAACTGTAGTACACATTTGACGTGATCTTGCAAGATAAATATAATGACACTTCGCATGAGGTCTGTCTTTCCTTTTCCCTGCTGTTGTGTGGTGCTTGGTCAATCAGTGTGAGCACACTCACCTGTGTCTTTGTAATTAGTCTCACTTGTGTCACCTGGTGCCCTTACCGTGTACACCCGTCTCCCTCCCTCAGTCTTTTACCATTTTCACACTGGCACTTAATTCGGTATTCGATGCGATGTGAAACCAGTTTTACTCCCCGTTTGCGTTCAGATAAGCAATAAAAAGTCAAACGGTAGTCGCTCCCCGCATGTGTGTGAACACAACAGCACCCGAACTAGTTTAACGAGCTCGTAAAATGCTAAGGGAGTGGCTCATCTCCTTGTCAACCGCTAGATGTTGCTGCATTATTAGGAACAGGATTACAAAAAACTTCCTCATATTTTCTCTCCTTATCTTTTTCATTCGTTCTTTGTGTCTCCTTCTCATTGCTTTCATACGTTGCCTTGATCTTTCTCTAACTGAGAAAAAAACGAGATCTCGTTATATAACGATGTGATCAAATTGAAACTGGACCATGGTTAGACTAATGCGCATTCGCTCCCTTATTGTGTGTGAATGCAAAGCGGATATCGAATGTGCAGCGATACCAAATAAACTGAATGTGAATGCAAAGTGAATCCAATGCGGATTATTTAATATGGGATCGAATCCCGAATTACCTACTATGGTATTTGATTCCGAATTGAATGAGAAAACGGTGTTTGTCGGGTCATTGTCGTGTATTGTCTAGTGATGTTGTGTTCGTAACTGTTGGTGGTATTTGGAGTGGTGTACATCATCTGGTAATGTAAAGAGGGTTTGGGCTGAAGAAGCCAAACCGGTGAAGAAATTTGAAGAGTACATTCAAGTGAAGAGATGTACTAAAGTCTATGTCTAGTTGATGTCAGGTTTTGTTTTGTTTAAATAAATCTTGAACACCCAAGAAGAGTCTTCCAGTGCTGCATTTGGGTCCTACCTCGTCTTCAACCTCACGTGAACGGCAACACTTTGTGCCAGATTTAGCCCCCAGGCCTAGGTTTGAGATGCCTCATGTGAAGACTAGACTAAAAGTTACTCCTACAGTTTCACAGATTTTCTTCTTATACTCTTTATTCTTTATAAAACTCATAAAATGTTCTATGTCATGTTCTATGTGGGTAAGTTGCACATTGAGTAAAATGTTAAATAAAATGTAGGCAAAAGTTGGGAAACTCAGTAATAGTCTTCTTTACAAAGGAAGGATGCTGCAAAAAAAAAAAAAAAACACATTT
>JAFBJS010000415.1:0-11100 GCA_016785265.1 Paraplagusia blochii
TATTGTGAACCCGCTCTTTCTTTTTGATTTTTCAAAGAAAAGTTACTACAGCCCTTCTGGTTTCAGGTGCTTAATGAGGCTTATCAATGCCAACACTGAGTGATACTGAGGCTGTCAGCAACAATGCGTTTACTGCATTTGTGAATGCAGTGATGCTGGATTTCAGTAGGTGCCTTTAGTAACCGTAAGTAGACCTTTTGATTTTATAACATTGCAAAACACTTTTTTAAGATGAAAAGGAACATACACAAATATATAAAATTGTAGTGTCAGCTCTGATTGCCTTGGATATTACTTTTGGAGATGGAGCTTAAGCAACCTTAAATTCCTCTTTGTCTCCAACCTGGTCGCTCCATCTCTAGTATTATTTTACCAAGGTATATGCAGTCCCTCCTCTAAACATGTCCAAACCATTTCATTCTGGCGTCTGGCTTTTTTTAATGCTGGCCATTATATTTAAACTAATCACCACCATTAGAAAGTAGGAAAGTAAAAATCACGCCATACTCTTAAATGGACACCACATCACCCCATACTCTTAAATGGACACCAATATTTCAGGTACTACCATTTATTTTCTGAGCAATGGCAATGGTATTTCAACTCATACACCCGAAGTACATGAATTAGTTCACAGCAGACCCAGTTTTTTCTGTGAAGCGAATTTTTCAACTCTAACCAAAATACAAATAAACAGCTATCAATTTTGTGACCACGCAGTCCATGAAATCACACTTGAAAGTAATTACTTGCACATATCCTTTGCCACACGCAGTTTCTAAATGGTCCCTGACTCTAAGATTACACATCATAAACTGTTTTAGGAACTTATTGTTCTATTTTTCCCCTGGTCATGGAATTTCAACCATCAACACTATTTGCTAGTAATAAAGTTTAAATGGTCCCAAACTCTTAGTTTACCCTTATGAAATGACTTACAAGATGTTAAGAAATTACATAAACATCTACTTAACTTTTGATGCAATTTGTGAATTTGTTTACTTAAAAGAATACAAACTGAAAAAAGAACATGAAATTTATGGAATAACAAGGTGTTTTGCTGCTTTCCTAAAATAACGTGATGTGGTCCAGTTTTCATACAATGAAAGAGAATTAATGAAATAGCAGCGGAAAACATTGGAAAAATAGGTCGAGTGAAGGAAAAATTTGGGACCTATGACACTTTTCTTCACAATTACAGTGTTGGTTGGTTGATATAACAATCAAATTATCTGATATTGACATAGGTAGCTGTGTGTGAGTAAAGAATCCATTTGCTTGTTCCTAGTAACTAAAAGGGACTATGACTCTTCTTTTAAAACCAGACAGAGATGCTACTAAATGTGGTTCATATCAACAAGTTTCAATGCTGAACTCTGATTTTAAAATACTTTCAAAATTGTTAGCTATGCATCTTGAAATAGCTCTACCGTCTTTAATTTCTGAAGATCAGACAGGATTTATTAGAGGTAGGTTTTTATTCTCAAATGTCAGACGTCTATTTCGATTTGGGGAGTCTTTTTTTTACCATGCTCCAAAAGCATCGGTAGTCACAAACCAGCTGCGCTCACAGAATTTCTTCTTATCTAGAGGCACGAGGCAGGGTTGCCCACTGAGCCCACTTTTATTTACATTAGCAATTGAGGCTCTATTTCTTTTACTTAAATCCATACATTCAATTCAAGATTCAAAAATCTTATTAGTTATTGTTATTAAGAAAAATAGTTTTTACATTTTAAAAGCTGGATAAAAACCTTTTTACCAATCATATTTCAGCTATCTAGTGTTGTCAAGTTCCATGAAATCTGCCATGGCCTTCAGTATCAAAAGTGAAGGCCGTGCCTGCTGTAAGTGAATGGACTCAGCCGGCTCAGTTCACAGTGCTCAGCGTCGTTTAACACGCTAGATTGGGACCTGGGACCTTCCTGCATACCTACCATAGCCTGTATAAGGAAACACTATCTGTACTGTGATTGGATAAGCTCTCCCAGGAGTCTGACAACGGCTTCTTGGGACATATTGAATCTGAACCAGGAGATTACAGCTACAGACAGATTGTGGATTGTGTCATATTTTTGGGTAAACAAGAACTTTCATTGATGAAAGCTCCCAGTCCCTAAATAGAGGTAACTACGTGGAACTTCTTTCTTTCCTTACTCAATACGAACCAGAGTGGCAGTACCACCTGTCCACGAACAGGGACAGGTTTGCTGGGACAACAGGAAATATCCCAAATAACCTAATGTATGCTATTGCTAATTTGATGTGAGACGAGATAAAAGCACAGAACAAAAGTGTCCCCTTTTGCGCTGTAATGGTTGATGAATGTGGAGAACACGGCACAGCTCGGTCTGCGGTCCTGCATTATGTGACGTCCGTTGGTGTCCAGGAACGTTCTGTGAAATTTGTGGATGTAACTTATTTATAATTTTTTTAAGTATGTAAGTTAAAAAAAAAGTTCTCTGGACAAAGTATGAAAGTTCTCTGGACAAAGTTGCGGCACTGTGATATGATGGCGCAGCGGTGATGGCATCTGGACTAAACGTATAGTACAAATTAAATTGACAGAGAAGGAGGAGAAGGCACCCATGGTCCTATTCATTCACTATTATGCACATTGCCTAAATTAAATCTTAACTCAGGGGGCCTCAAAACATAAAGAGTGCAAACATTTTTTCCAATCTAAATGGGCTTGCTGTGTTGTTACCTAGATCTCCAAAGCGCACGCAGCTCTTGAATGAAATCTGCAAGCAGCGTCTCCCTCATGTTGGATCTCGACTGGTGGATGCAGTCTCGCAAAAGACGGTGCGCCAGAAGATCTGCGCGCACACTACCAAAAACTCCACCACATTATTCTGGACAATATTATTTTCGGATATGGAATCGATTTCAGGACCACAATATGTTGATGTTTCTCTCCCTCTTCGACCCCCAAGCACTTTCACAAATGCAGTGAACATTTTCCGGAAGCAGCTTCTCCAGCTTAAAGCAGAGCCATGAAACACTGTTTGATTTCCCTGACTTAAAATCAAACTTACTGTAATGTCTGGCACGGCTGAATTTGAAGTTTTTATTTAAAATGTCGCTATGCCGGCACCTAGTGGAGACTATAAAAATAGTCAACTACTTTGCCACTGGCACAGTTAATGAATAAATGATTTTAAATTTTCTAGAAATTAAGTGTTGCTTGATGAGCCTATTTTAAGGCTGATATAATGTACATGTGTGAATTCTCAAGTCCTGGCGTCATACTGATGTTATCATGAAGCGTATTAATTTGACGTCACACAACTATGACGTCATCGAAGGCTTATGTTTGAAATGCACGGCCCGCCACTGGTAACCGTCAGCCAGGGTAAGGAAAAACTACCGAAAAATACCCCTTGGAATAGGGGAAAAGAAAAGGTAAAATCCTTAGGGAGAACCACAGGTGAGGGATCCACTCCCTGGACGGACAGACGTGCAGTAGAAGTTACTAAGAACATACAATATCCAAAATACACGTACAATATACAATATATACACAAACACTGAAAAAACAAAGTTCAGTAATGCGTGGGGGATGAGTCCTCACTTCTGTCTTTGGCTTGAACCGCTGGTGGCAGCAGAGCTGTAAAAAATAGTTAGTTATAAAAAAGTTATAAAAAGGGGTGCATGTCACAGTAAAGGATGTGAATCTTAGAAGAAAAAGAAGAAATAGACTGCAAAGTCAATGTGCTCTGTGCAAGATGAAGATAATGAAAGAAAATCCCCCCAAGTAGTCTAGGCCTAAGCAGCATATAATTAAACTATTCTAGTTAGGATCTCCTCCCTCTAGCCAAGGGTGGACAATATGTCTTGTAGTCCAGATGTAGCCAACTCATATGTTCTCGTCATGCCGCACACTTTCAAATTACTGGTCAACAGTCTTCAGTGTACTGTCTGAGGTCTGGGTAAGAGAATGGAACCCAGTGTCTTAGTGGCTTTATTTGGTGCAGATAACACTGTCACGAAAAAGCAAGGTAATATAATATCTTTTTTTACCTTACTGTCGTGCAGGCAGATCCTGCTGCACTGGAAATGAAACACATCAAACCACCGACTGCAGCATGATGTGCTGCAGGATGTGATGATGTTTTTACACTTGTGAAGATTAAATTCACATTATGGGGCTAAGACAAATTTCTGTCAGTATACCTGGGGTTCTAAGGTGGGGAAAGTGTACATTTAAATATTGCTGCCATCACTCCACCTGAGCTATGCCCTTTAGGGGTATAGGCATAAGTGTAAGTAGGGGGTGTTGCCTGATTTATATATATGTAATCATCTATCTGTTTCTGTCAAACAGAGTAAGTTAAAGTTATCTTTCACTTATTGTTTTAAATCCTGCAATCCTGTTTCCTTGTCCCAAATACTTGTTGGTACATCTGGAATCTAATCAACTTGATCAAATTTCTACATTTTACATAATCACATAAAATTATCATGAAAGAACTATCCTTTATTGCAATTTTTTGTCATGGAACTGTGCATTGAAATTGTGACATGTTTTTTGAAAATAAGAAATGACATTCTTTAAGTGAATTATTTCAAGAAGTGAAATTATTGGATTGAATTTATAGCTTCAATTCTGGTTGTTCAGGATGTGAAAATGTGAGTATTGAGTAAAGTTGAATATTTCTTTTTTTTTTAAGTTTAAAAGCTTTAAAAGTTTTTTATTAGATCTTTTACATCCAACAAACAACATATGAAAAACATATTGTGATAGACAATAAAATAAAAATAAAATATAATAGATAAAGTACAAACAGGTTATGGGTCCCCTCAAATCTACAGCAGTAGATTTGAGGGGACCCATCATCTTCCTCCTTGTACCAAAACCATTTCTCACATTTCTTTCCAAATCGTTCTTCTCTCATTTTCAAAATGTATGACAGCCTTTCCACGCTATAAATCTCTTCCAAAATATTGGGCCACTGTTCTAAAGTTGGGGGGTCTTCCTTATACCATGCTCTTGTAATTTCTTTTCGGCTAGCTACAAGTAATACTTTAAGCAGGTATACATCTTTTCCTTGGACCTCGTCTTGTGGTATATATCCCAAATACAGAACCAAAGATGTTTTTTGTATCTAATATCCCAGTATTTTTTTCAGTTTGCACCATACTCCCTCCCAATACGTTTCTAATTTTTGGCATTTCCAGAAGACATGAGCATGATCTGCTTCTGCCTGCCCACACAGTCTCCAACATGAGCTTTTATGCGGTGTGTATTTTCCATCTTTGGTGTTATGAAGAACCTTATAATGTTCTTCCACACAAGTTCTCGCCATACTCTTGAACCCGTTGTTGATTGTTGAGTTGTGCATACATTGTTCCAGTTTTCTTCTGTTATTTCTATGTCCAGTTCTTTTTCCCATTTTTCTTTAATGTGCATAGTTGAGTTACCTTCACTAGCACCAATAGCTTGGTATAGCGCTGAGATTACTCTACATGTTTTTCCTTCATATGCATTTGTGATTATTTTAATAATCCCATTCTGCTCCTTCTTTTGCTTTAAGTTCCTTTAAATAGTAGTACCTTACCTGAAAATATCTATATAGTTCCCTTGCATCTAACCCATATGTATCCCTTAAAGCTTGAAAGCTCTTCATCTCATTTATTAATTCATCAGGCGCAATAAATCTATGGAGCAGTGCAGCTGGGACCAACGCCTCAAGGACAACTGCCGCCCCAAGTGCACTCTTTGCCAGCTTAAAGCAGTGACAAGCAGCGATTTGGCCAACCTCAATCTCATAAATCTGTAAAACCTTAATATATTTGAGTGATGCATGATTCAGCCAAACAGCTGAAGGGTAATTCTACAACAAGCATTACAAGACAAGACAAAGACAGTCCCATGTTTGGGACAAAACATCAGCTGATGGGTTATTCTACATTTCTGTCTTTTACATAGTTCCATGGATTCAAATGTGCTACTTAAGCAGAGATATGATCGATTTTGCCTGATTTTGACTTTCAATATTTATTCTGTTTATTAATTTTGTAAAAGTTTCAACTTTGTGTGAATTTAACCAATCCGTCAGAAGTAAACGTCTGAGACTGTCTAAAACACTACACTAACCACGTTAAAATACGTCAAATACAGTGTTTGCTACCACAAACTAATATTTTACATTGTCATGAGTATACTGTTGTACACAATGGACAAGTGCTACCGGGACCAACGCCTTTAAGACAACTGCTACCCCATATGCACTCTTCGCCGTCTTAGAGCAGTGACAATCAGCCATTTCACCTCGACTATCCTCGAGTGAATTGTGACCCCAGTTGTGCAAAAAATACTTTAAGATTTTTTTCATTTTTTTTTTGCAATTTTGAAAGTATTGTTAGAAAAAAGACAATGTCGAACATGAATGTATCTTAGTCAGACAAGCATAATTCAGCAAAATATCGGCTGAAGGGTATTTCTACAACAAGCATTACAAGACAAGAGAAAACATGTTTTGGATAACACATAAGCTGAAGGGTAATTCTTCATTTCTGTCTTTTACATAGTTCCATGTATCAAATTGTGCTTATTAGGCTGAGATATGGTCAACTTTGGCTGATATTGACTTTAAATGTTTTTTCTGATAATTATTTTTGGAAAAGTTTCAGATTCGTGTGTTATAAACCAAGTGCCAGAAATGAGGGTCTGAGGCTGTTAAACCACGAAACTAAACACGTTTAAAAAAAAGTCAAACACAGTGTGTTACCACAAACTTATATTTTTTATTGCTGTGTGTATAATGATATAAGCTGTGCTTACTGAATTTATTTACTTATCAGGCATACAATCAGTCTACTGAGCAGTGCAACTGGAACCAATGCCTCAGAGAGAACAGCAAGAAGCAGCAGTTGGTGCTCGACTATCCACAATCTCTTGAATCTGTAAAACCTTAACATTTTTGAGTTTAGATTTTCCCATTTGTTGCAAAATTACTTTTGAGGCTTTTTTTTTCATCAATTTTTGCAATTATAAAAGGATTGTTAGAAAAAAGTAACAATGTGGTAAATAAATGTTTCTTAGTCAGAAAAGCATGATTTGGTCAAAACATCAGCCGATGGGTAAATCTACGTTTCTGTCTTATATATTGTGCCAGGTGTCACAATGTGCTTCTCAGACCGAGATATGATCAACTCTGGCTGATTTTGACATGAAATGTTTCTTCTGATAATTATTTCTTAGCGGTTGCAGCTTGGTGTGCTATCAATCAAAGTATCAGAAATTAGGGTCTGAGGCTGTTAAACCACGAAACTAACTAAACAAATAAATCAATCAAGCACAGTGTGCGTTACCACAAACTAATATTTCATATTACTCTGTGCATAATGATGGGCACTGTCCTTCCTGAATTTATTAACTGAACAGGCATACAATAACTCTTTGGGACAGTGCAGGCAGGACGCCTCGACAACAACTGCCGCCCGAAGTGCACTCAGTGCCGGCTCAAAGCAATGACAGGCAGCCATTTCACCCCGGCAACCTCAATCTCATGAATCTTTAAAACCTTAATATTTTGGAGTGAAGTGTGACCTATTAGTGTGAATATAACTTTTAAGCTGTTTTCTCGTTATTTTTTGCAATTTTAATAGTATTATTAGAAAAATGTAACAATGTCGAAAGGAATGTCTCTCAGCCAGAAAAGCATTATTTGGATAACACATCAGCTTAAGGGCAATTCTTTGTTTCTTTCTTTTATATTGTGCCAGGTGTCAAAATCTGCTTCTAAGGCCGAGTTATGACCAACTTTGGCTGATTGTGATTTTAAATGTTTTTTCTTTCTGGAAAAGTTTCAGCTTCGTATGTTTTAACCAAAGTGCCAGAAATGAGAGTCTGAGGCTGTTTAAACACGAAACTAACCACATATAATTAAATCAAACACAGTGTGTGTTACCACAAACTATATTTTATATTACTGTGTGTAAAATGGTGTGTGCTGTGCTTACTGAATTTATTAACTTATCAGGCATACAGTACAATCACTCTATGGAGCAGTGCAACCGGGACCAACGCCTCAACGACAACTGCCGCTACTTTTTTAGCTCTTTTTTCGTCATTTTTTGCAATTTTAAAAGTATTGTTAGAAAAAAGTAACGATGTAGTAAATAATTATTTCTTGGTCAGAAAAGCATGATTCGGTCAAAACATCCGCTTAAGAGTAATTTTATGACAAGCATGACAAGACATGCATGATTCGGACAAAACCTTAGCTGATGGGTAAATACCTTTCTCTTATAAAAATGTGCTTCTTAGGCTGAGATATAATCAACTTTGGCAAATTACAACTTTTGGTAAAGTTTTTTTCTGATAATCATTATTGGAAAAAAGTTTCAACTTCCTGTGAATTTAACCAATATATCAGAAATGAATGTCTGAGGCTGTCACAAACACTACACTTACCACAGCACAGTGTGTGTTACCAAAAACTAATATTTTATATTGCTGCGCGTATAAGGATGTGCATTGGGCTTACTGATTTCATTAACTTATCAGGCATACATAACTCGAGCAGTGCAGCCGGGATGCCTCAACGACAACTGCTCCAACTGCTTTTTGCCGGCTTAAATAAATGAAAAACAGCTGTTTCTCCTCGGCCAACCTTAATCTCATGAGTTTTTAAAACCTTGATATCTCTGAGTTTTTTTTTACCATTTGAGGGAAAATAACTTTTTAGCTTTTATTTATAATTTTTTGCAATTTTAAAAGTATTGTTGGAAAAAATAACAACGTCAAATGATTGTTTTTTAGTCAGACAAGCATGATTTGGTCAAAACATCAGCTTAAGGTTAATTTAATGAGAAGCATATCAAAACAAGACAAGCATGATTCAGTCAAAACATCAGCATATAGGTAATTTTATGACAAGCCATGACAAGCAGGATAACATCAGCTGAAGGGTAATTCTTCCTTCCTGTCTTTTATAATGTATTAGGTCAAAATGTGCTTCTTAGGCCGAGATATGATCAAATTTGATGATTTTAACTTTAAATGTTTTCTCTGATAATTATTTTTGGAAAGGTTGCAGGTTGGTGTGCTACCAACCAAACTATTAGAAATGAGGGTCCTTAAACTGTTACACCATGAAACTAACCACTTAGAAATCAATCAAGCACAGTGTGTTACCACAAACTAATATTTTATATTGCTGTGTGTATAGTGATGTACACTGTGCTTACTGAATTTATTAACTTATCAGGCACACAATCACTATATGGAGCAGTGCAGCCGGGACGCTTCAACGACAACTGCCGCCCCAAGTGCACTCTTTGCCGGATTAAAGCAATGACAAGCAGCCGTTTCACCTTTGCCAACCTCAATCTGATGAATCTGTAAAACCTTAATATTTTTGTGAAGTGTGACCCATTAGTGTGAAAATAACTCATTCCTCATTCCATCACCAGGTCTCTTTGTCCTCCTTTCTCTGTCCGGAGGAAATACCTAGCACCTTCCTAGCTGTCGCCCTAATGACTCTATCTGTGATCTCCCAGTCATCTTGGAATTCTCCACCACAGCCCAGAACTGCTGTGACTTCTTTTCCAACGTCTTCACAACATGCCTTTTTCCTTAGCTTCCACCACTTGATCTTCTGCTCTGTCTTCACCTTCTTCCCTCTTATCACCTCCAATGTCAGCTTGCACACTACCATCCTATGTGTTTGGCTACACTTTCACCTGACACCACCTTGCAGCCATGTATCTCCCTCAGGTCTTTTCTACAGAGAATGGAATCTATCTGAGTGGACCTGCCTCCACTCTTGTATATCACCCGGTGTCCAAACCGACCCATCACTTCCTCATCCCCTCTGTTTCCTTCTCCTACATGGCCATTGAAAACTCCTCCAATCACAACTCTCTCTCCCCTGGGGATGCTCTCTACAACCAAATCCAGCGCATTCCAAAACTTCCCCTTTTCTGTTAACTCACAGCCTATCTGTTGGAGCATGACCACTGACAACATTCAAAATGACTCCAACTATCTCTACCTCAACACAAATCAACCTGACACTTGTTTCACATCTACCACATTTGTCGCATACTTTTCCACGATAATCACCCCTACTCCACTTCTCTTCCCATTTAATCCATGGTAGAATAACTTAAAACCTCGCCCAATATTTCTAGACCTGCTGCCCTTCCACCCGGTCTCTTGCATACATAACACATCTTTTCTCTCCATCATGTCAGCTAGCTACATACCTTTCCCTGACATTGTATTTACATTCAGGGTTCCCACTTTCAGACCAACACTTCTAACCTTCCTCTTTTCATTATTTGTCTTAATCAATCTTCCTACTCTTCTCCTTTGTCTTGGACCAACAGTAAAATTTGGCAAATTGATTTTACGCCGGATGCCTTCACCATTTATCTGGGCTTGGGACCAGCACTAAAAAACACTGGCTTGTGTCTTTCACCAATCACAGGCAAAATTAGCGATCTTTGACTAATCTTATAAAAAGTGGCTGCCCAATCACAGGCAATGTCTTTGATCTTTCACCATTTGGAGGAGAGATCCTTGTCAATGATCAATAATAGTGCAGATTGGTGACTGTGACGTGTTTCTGGGTTCTCCGGACAAAAGGCACACCGACAGCTATGCAGGTTTACAGTTCTTTTAATGCCAGCTCAGTATGTTGCTGTTTTCTTAACATAAATTATTTTCTCAACATGAAATGTCTCTTCTTGACATAAAACATCTCGGGGTCTGGGCTGTTATGCACGCCAATGGCAGCTCTCTCTGCAGTTGCAGCGTAACTCAGCTGATCTCTCCCTGTGGTCCCGGCTCCTACTAATACAGGGAGAGAGCTCATTAGAACAATTGCACTCACCTGCGCCCGGTACTGCGTCAGCCTCACCACTGGTCCGCTCTCCCAGCCGCAGCTGATCGCTAACCACTGCCCCGCCCTCACATACCTCCACCGCTGGACTGAGGCCGGCAGACCATCCGGCCGAGCGAACTCCCCCGCCGTCCCTCTCCGCCCCCCCAGTCGTCAGGGGACGAGAAAGAAAGTCCGCCACCGCCATCTGTGCTCCCGGCCTGTGAACAAGTTTGAAGTTAAATGGTTGCAACGCCAGGTACCA
>JAFBJS010000418.1:23766-40577 GCA_016785265.1 Paraplagusia blochii
GATGTGTATAAGAGACAGCTAAACACATGGACCTGCTGCGTCTTCTCTCACTCAGGCTCTCTTACACTCTGCTCCCCCCGCCCCTGGCTGCTGCGTTCATCCAGATGCACAGACTATGGGAAATCATAGAACTCTACGAACAATGAACATAATATTAATTTAGAACGCTGCAGTATTTTGATGCAATAGAATAGAATAGACACACACACGATCAGCGTGAGTTTGTGCAGACATTTAACTGGAACTTCGACTAGAATACAAGAGTACATGGTCACTCCTAGTAAACCTAACACGTGCAATGCAATTTGGGTAATGTGGTTTATTTAAGATGACACATTCGGTAGAATGCCATGTGTTTAAAATTCTGTCCGCACGCTGACAAAAATCTCAATCAATGAGCTTAGTTATTGTAAAATCTCACCGCCAAGCATCAAAATACTGCAGCGTTCTAAATTAATATTATGTTCAATGTTCGTAGAGTTCTATGATTTCCCATAGTCTGTGCATCTGGATGAACGCAGCAGCCAGGGGCGGGGGGAACAGAGTGGAAGAGAGCCTGAGTGAGAGAAGACGCAGCAGGTCCATGTGTTCTGTGTATTGGCGTGGTGACAGCTGACAGAGACCAAACTTTGTAATTAAACCTTTCAATAAATGCGGGATTGTTAATTAATGCCTCGACAAACATTACACGTCCGACTGGACGTTACAAAACAATTTAACTGAACCCTGTAAACAAGCCATATCCGTGGTATCACGTTATAACGTGATACGTATCGCGTTATAACGTGATAGTATCACGAAATAACGTAAAACTTATCACGTTATAACGTGATAGTATACTATCACGTGATAGTATACTATCACGTGATACTATCACGTTGTATCACGTTATAACGTGAAACTTATCACGTTATAACGTGATACTGAGCCAATTTTTTTTTTCTAAGTGTGGCAGCAATACGCTTCCGTATTAAACAGATATGTTGGCTCCTTAAATAAAATACAAATATCTGCAATATCTGCATCATCTAATGATGATCAACTAAAGAATTGATAGTTTTGCACTAAGTACTGTAATGAGAGTGTATTCAGAATGTAATCAGACTACAGCCAGGCTTTAGTCAAACTGTAATCAGACCATGTTCTGTAAAAACAAGTGAAAGCTCACAAATGAATGAAATTTTCTTTACATTATTCTCAGGTTCCTGGAAAAAGTTCTTTGTATATGTGAATGGACAAACCAATGACACCCATAAAGAGATTTTGGAGATGTTAAAAAGCTCTGGTCATAGTGAAGTCGACCTTCATGACTGTGACTACTGTCTGGTCTTCTGTCCTGTTGTATCCAGACTTGAATCAGATATCAGCTCAGCCCTGGACAATAGTCCAAGTGAGAAACAGCTTTATTATTACTATAATCATAATTTTTATTATTGCATTTATTATTGTTGTTATTAATTTATTATTTCAATTATTATTATGCATTATAAATAAAAGTATTGTTATTATTATCTTTTGACGTTCTTTCTGTTCACAGATAGTAAACCATTGATCCTGGTGGTAATGCATTACCACCATAATCCTGAGCAGACTCTCACTGAAAGTCGCAGATTTGTGGAGAATCCGAATGTCCACCTCACAGTTGACTTTGTTTTCTACAAGGACAAGCTGCTGAATTGCAACAAAAACGATGAGGCCTATTCAGAAATTCAGAGATTTTTATCATTGGAACAGGTAACTTTATAGGAAACTATGGCAGGCAACTGCAATACTTTTTATTGCTATGACAACATGATGGACTATGATATTTCAGATTCTATTTGACATACGTTTTCAAATTATATTAAGGCCTAAATGGTATTCTTAGTAAAAAAAAGATGTAAAAAGAATAAAATTCTTATTCTAAATTTAAGGTTTAAAAGTTTATTAAGACTGCCCTAGTTTGTCAAATATACTCCAGAAAAGCTAAATGTGGGAAGAAACTATCATTGATTATGTCAGAAGTTAGCAAAAGTAGTGAACATCAGTTGAGAAAAAAACATGAAGCTATAAAGCTATATCAATAGCTAAGCAGTATTCAAATTAGAAACTTTTTAATCAGAAGTTAGTCAAAGGATATAAAACAACTAAACGATTTTCTTTGTTTTATTTTTCCGCAGCAATCTCGCCTTACATCTGTATGGAACTGTAAGTACTATTGGTGGATTCTGGTTATTGTTAGACAATTAATGTTGTGTTTGTTCCGGGAGAGAAGAATTGAACTCACAAGTGTTAACTCACATTGAAGTTACAAGTGTTTTGCATCATTATCTGTGAGTAATGCATTTAAATGTATCACGGCCATCATGACCATGATACTGGTGATTTTAGGGAGTTATTCCAGGAAACAGTGACCCAACAGATTAAACTGAGCATGGCCAGCAAGACTGTTAAAAGGGATTGATGACCTAGTGGAATGGGCAAGAGTAAAGATCAACCTGCTAAATCATGCAGCGTTTCCCTGAAGATAGGAGGCAGAAACAATAGTACATATCACAGAGCAGATCTTTCAGACAGAAGTCAGAATGCCTTTATGGAAGGTGGGGAAACAGCACAGAAACAACTAGCAGATGGCCATCCCAACATCAATCAAAGTCAGCTCCCCAGTAAGTACAAGGTTTAGAGTAACCTGTACATACTGCACAAAAGAGTTATGTGGTCTCAAGCAAGTTCCATTCTCAAGTGGACAGGATGGTCAGGCTGGGGAGTGCCTTCATCAAGAATTGGCAGGGACTGCAAAATTACCTGTCAGATGTTGGTCCCTCAGCAGAAACACATGTCTGTTAACATGCAATACATTGACTTGGGCTGCAAACAGGTGGAGGCCCAGATAGTGCAGGAGGTAAGGGATCCCATGGATCAACCGGTGACAGCTGCAGGCCCCCAGGTAGACACAAAGAGAAGGTGGAAAGGAAGACATTGACAAGGCTCTCAGCAGGCTGTAACGCGGTGAGTTAGTTGACAGGAGGGCTGAGCAGCTCTTGGGTGGAGCAGGACCCGTCCAAACCCCTCTTCTGATAAAGGCCTCTAAGGAAGAACAAACAGCCAGGCGGATGTCAGAGGTTACAAGGACCAAGTTGGAGTGCTGCAACATGTTAGCCATGTCCCAAATCTGGCAAGGAGGCTGGATGTCATTGTAAAGGTGTCACAGACCTTTATGGTCTGCCTAGTCCCAGAAATCTCTATCAGGCTGGAGAGAACATCAACTTTCTGTGCCAGAGAATATCACATACTATATTTTACCCAGACAGCAAGTGGTTTATGAAGGTCAACCTGGGGAGGCAGCTCCAATTCCCAGGGGAGGTCACAGACCTGGTTGTGTGGTCAGACCCACACAGGACTGCACTCACTATCCCAAGGAAGGAAGGCATGGAGGATGCCATCAAGCAGAAACGGGCTAGTATACAGACATAGTAGCAGAGAGGCTGCCCTGAAAGCCATAACGTGCCCCATTGAAGATGCAGATACTTCATCGGGTCCTCAACTGTATGCTTGCCATGTGACCTGGGATGCACAGGAGCAGTGTGCAGGAAAGCCAACTGGCAGAAGAGGCAGCTTTTGGATATGAATAAGTAGAGATAGGAGTTGGGGGCCAAACAAAATATGACATGTCAGACTTACCTACCATAGTTAATCCAACGTTATAGGTAGAATTAAAAAAAAAAAACCTAGCCCTCACCCACAACAATGGACTGACAGAACTAATCAGGATGTATTACTGATGAACTTAAAAGTAGTTGGATCATGATCAGCCTCAGTTGGGAACCCCTCCAATGATAATGGCTAATCATTTGATTGTCCACTAAATTGTCTTGAACAAAACCATCAGTTAGTCCCAAAAATGCATATACAGCTTATTCCTTCTCATCAACCTCAAGGTGTGTATTGGAGTGACCCGAGCCCCTATCCGTACCCCTTGGTCAGGCCAGGAAAGTTGGCACTACTAGTGATGCTCGAGTTGCAAGAAATTGCCCTGACCACCAATTGTCGTACAGCTGAAAAATTGGGACAAAAACACACAGTGCATGGTGGCCCTAACAAGGGTATTGAAAAGTACTTTCTCTGAACCTTTGCTTTGTTATAAGTGTTAGTTGAAATCTTCATCATCATCATATTGTCGGGACATTTAACCCTAGGATTTGTGTTGGAAGTTTTGGAAAAAGGAATGTTGGAAGACTTCAGGAAATACTTATGGACACTTCCGGGATGTGTTAAGGGATTCCTAGATGATTTGGAAACCACAGCTGAAGTCATTGGGGAGACACATAGGAAGGTTCTGGGTGTGTTTTAATCGGAGAAGAAGGTAGACAGAGTGGTGGTGGAATGACAAGGTTCAGGTGCGTGTTAAGGGAAAGGGATTAGTGAAGAAGAGATAGAACAACTAGAGAATAGACTAAACAAGAGGCATGTGAAGAGTTGTACATGAACTTAGACACAGGGGATAGCGAAAAAGAGTTATGAGATTAGTGAGACACCGACATTTAGCAGGGTAGGATCTGAGTAAGGTGACGGAGATTAAAGACAAGAATTGAATTGTAGTCACTAGTGAGGAATATGTGCTGAGAAGATGGAAATGAGCACTTTGAGTTGTTAAATGAGAAGGATAAAAGGGAACGTAGGAGCGAGGTGCCTGAAACTACTTGGAAAATGGTATATCGAAAGGATGAAGTTAAAAAGACCTAAAAAAAATATTGAAATTGGAAAGTCAGTTGTTCCCTGAAAATATGGACGTCCTTATTGGATGTTAGAATTGGAGATTTGTTAAGAGCAGTGGAGTCCTACCCCGAAAAGGAGCAAGACATTCCAATGCAATCTTGCCTTGAGGATGTTGATGCAATGTGTATTTCTAGATTTTGAAAGGTTGTCAAGGGAGGATTTTTTTAAATTGGTGCTGGACATTCATGGGAATAGTACAACAGTCATGAGGTGTGCGTTGGAAGTATAGAAGAACTTCAAGGTGTAGATGCAACTGCATCAAGGATTGACCCTGAGCCCCTTTTTGTTTGCTTAAGTGATAAAAAGATTGAAAAATTTGGTCATACACCACTCGCCATGTACTATTGGACTGTTGTACTGTTGGACAACAAATCGTTTACAGATAGGGCAGCAGAAGCAGCACCGTGATTCTATTCTAAAGCTCTTTGTTTATTAAATCATCACCTGTCTGTCTTCAGATTTTATGTCTTCTAACTCCAACCAACAAAACCAAAGGCCAGAGCCGACTGACAAACAAATGTCATTACAGAGAAACTGCCAGACTTCAGAGTATGTTCAGTTTTCTTTATGCATTCAATCCTACACTGGTACTTGTACTTTGACTAACTGCCCCCTGTGTGTGTGTTTGTATGTGTTTTTTCAGAGAAAGCCAAGGTGAAATCAGCAAGAGTGAGTCTAAGCAAACTGAGATTTTGGCTTCTTAAATAATATTAAATAAGTGTGTCAGATTAAATTTTTGCTTACAACACATGATTGCACTGTAATCACAATAATACAGAATTGTTAGGTTTGCACTAGGCATTGGCATGATGCGTTAGTACTGCAATGAGAGTGTAGTCAAAATGTTGTTAGGCTGAATTCAGACTGCAGTCAGCTAAATATATTTATTTAGAGTGCCAAATCATAGCAAGAGCTATCTCAGGGCACTTTACACACAGTTACATACATACAAATACAAAGAAAAATGTACAAAACAGACAATGTCCCCCTGCACTTATAGACCCTCACACCGGCTGAGGAACCTCAGGGTGATCGACAGTGGAGGGGATCCTCACTCAGGGCGGACTGGCGGGCAGGCAAAACAGTGGCAGCATAACAGCAGCTAAGGTCCAATTATAAGTTATGATTATAATTATAAGGTCCATTTTTAGTTCATCTGCTCCAGGTTTGGTCCAGAGAACTCTTGATTGTAGGTTGGTGGTGAGGTGGTATGAGTCCATGGCTGCCCATGGCAATCAGATTCTGGGGAAAGAATAAAAACTCCGGGGACGTGAGGTCCCCAGCAAGGGGTGTTAATGGGGAGTAAATAAGGAAAAAAGGAAGGATAAAGAAATAGGGGACAGTGGTAGGAAATAAATAAATAAAGAAAAGGAAGGAAAGAGAGATAGAGGACAGTAATAGGGGACCCAGTATGCCACGGGACCCCCCTCCGAAGGCCTCACATGAGGACTACGGCTGGATCTGTTGGCCACTATAGGCGCTGTCATAAGCTAAAATGTATTAAACATACTCCATGTTTTTTTTCAGGTTCCTGGAAAAACTTCTTTGTCCATGTGAATGGAAAAAGTAATGACATCGATAATGAAATTTCAGAGGTGTTGAAAAGCCTTGGTCTGACTAAAGTCGACATTCATCAGGACTGTGACTACTGTCTGGTCTTCTGTCCTGTTGTATCAAAAGTTGAATCAGATATCAGCTCAGCCCTGGGCAAAAGTCCAGGTGAGAAACAGCTTCATTATTATTATTATTATAATTATTATTATTATTATTATTATTATTATTATTATTATCTGTTGACTTTCTTCATGTTCACAGATGGTAAACCTTTCATTCTGCTGGTGATTCATGACCCTGAGCAGACTCTCACTGAAAGTCACATACATGTGGAGAATCCTAATGTCCTTCTAACAGTTGACTTTGTTTACTACAAAAACAAGCTGCTGAACTGCAAAAAAAACGATGAGGCCTATTCACAAATTCAGAAATTTATGTCACAAGAACAGGTAACAGAACAAGAAACGACTGCACACAACCGCTATACTTTATATGGTGTTATTTCTTACATGATGATGATTTTAATAGAACAGTGCAGGAAACAGTTAGAGGACTTGGTTATTCCTGAATAAGCAACTTTTTTTTTTTCCTATGTATAAAGCACACATGAGTAATTGTTTAACCAAATATATCTACAGTCTTAATGTTACTTTATAAAAATAATATCCATAAATTTCACCTAGACATTCAAGGACTTCCCAATTGCGAATTCTGAATTTAAAGTTTGTGAAGAAGATAACCAACCATGCCTTTGTTTGTCAGTTGTCATCCAACAGTTTAAATGTGGGACAAAATTATCATGCAAGATCACAGAAGTTAGAAGAAGTCGTGAACATCAGAACAAAGAGAAACTGAAATGTATCTAAAACAATAGCTTAATAAAATACACATTAGAAAAGTATTAGTAAAGGATAAAAAACATATAATTATTAATAATTACAATTATTTTTTTCTCTCTACAGTTGTCTCTCAGTCCTACTGTATCCAACTGTAAGTACTGTCCTTGAATTCGGGAGATAGTTAGATGATACATTTTCTGTTCACCATTTGAGAGAGACATTAATTATATTGTTAAAATACCAATCAGAAACTTTTAACAATTTTTCTCCAAACTATCATCATTTTCTGTTTTTTTTTTTAAATTCTTATTTATTTTTTTATTTCTTAATACTAACTAATGTAGGTTATTGTAACTCTTTGCACTAGGCACTGGAATGTTGCGTAAGTACTGCAATGAGAGTGTTTTCAGAATGTTGTCAGGCTGAAGTCAGACTGCAGTCAGCTAAAAGCTAAAATGTATTTAGCATTCTTTGTGTTTGTTCCCAGGTTCCTGGAAAAAGTTCTTTGTCCATTTGAATGGACAAACTAATGACACCTATGATGAAATCTTGGAGATTTTGAAAAGCTTTGGTCAGACTAAAGTCGACATTCATCAGGACTGTGACTACTGTCTGGTCTTCTGTCCTGTTGTATCAAGACCTGAATCAGATATCAGCTCAGCCCTGGACAATAGTCCAGGTGAGAAACAGCTTTAATATTATTATAACTTTTATTATTGTTTTTATATCTCAGGGCGCGTCTCATATCTCAGTGGGCTTGTGGTTAGGGAACCAGGCTGGGGTCTGGAAGGTTCCAAGTTCAATTCAACAGACTGCCAAGTTATGACTTAGGTCCACTGAACATGGCACTGTCCCTACTCACAGCTCCCCTGGCGCTTAAAGTTACCCATTGTTCACTTTGGTGATGGGTTAAATGCAGAGGTGACATTTTGTTGTGTGCTGTGGTGTGAATCACAATGTCACAATGACAAGGAGTTTGCTTTCCTTCCTTTTCCTTTACCTTTATTGTTTCTATTATCCTTATTATCTTTTGACTTTCTTCATGTTCACAGGCGGTAAACCTTTCATTCTGCTGGTGATGCATGATCCTGAGCAGATTCTCACTGAAAGTCATAGATTTGTGGAGAATCCTAATGTCCACCTCACAGTTGACTTTGTTTCCTACAAAGACAAGCTGCTGGACGGCAAAAAAAACGCTGAGGCCTATTCACAAATTCAGAAATTTATACAGGTAACAGAACAGGAAACTATTGCACACAACTGCAATACTTTGTATGGTTTTATTTTTCATGAGATGGAGTATGATATTTCAGATTTTATTTGATAAGTTTTTATAATAACAAAGTAAATGTTTTTACACAGTTTGAGACACAGTTTTCCCAAATAAGCAACTTATCTTTCCTACGTATAAGCCAAGAATGAATAATTATTAGAATAAAAAAAAGTTACAGCTTAAATGTCACTTTGTTTAAAAAAGAGAAAGTAAATTCACAGACATTTGAGAACATCACGTTTTTGAATTTTGAATTCAAGGTTTAAATTTTTTTTTAAGACTGCCTGTTTGTCATATATATTCCAAGAAAATGTGGGAGGAAATTATCATTGATTATGGCAGATGGTGTCAAAAGTAGTGAATAGCAGATGAGAAAAAGCATATGTAGCTAGCTATGAAGCTAAGACAACAACTTTGCAATATCAAATTATAAACATTTTAATCAGTAGTTATTTAAAAGATATAAAAAAACTTAACACTTTTCTTTGTTTTTCCTTCATTAGAAACCTCTCCCTACAACTGTACTTAACAGTAAGTACTGTTGGATGATTCTGAGAATTATTATCCATCCATCTTCATCCGCTTATCCGTAGCCGGGTCGCGGGGGCAACATTCGGAGGAGGGATACCCAGACCTCCCTCTGCCCAGACACTTCCTCAAGCTCATCTGGGAGGATCCCAAGGCGTTCCCAGGCCAGCCGGGATACATAGTCGCTCCAGAGTGTCCTAGGTCTTCCTCTGGGTCTCCTCCCGGTGGGACCTGACCTAAACACCTCCCGTGGGAGGCGTCCAGTTGGGCATCCGATGTAAATGCCCAATCCACATCAACTGACTCCTCTCGATGTGGAGGAGCAATGACTCTACTCTGAGCTCCTCCCGGGTGGCAGAGCTCCTCACCCTATCTCGAAGGAAGTGCCCTGCCACCCTGCGGAGAAAAACGAATTTCCGCCGCTTGTATCGGGGATTGCGTTCTTTCGGTCATGAGAAGAGAAGGAACGTAGATTGACCAGTAAATTGAGAGCTTCGCCTTTTGGTTTAGCTCTTTCTTTACCACGAGGGATCGATACAGCTAGCGCATTATTGTGGTTGCTGCCACAATCCACCTGTCAGTCTCCCGTTCCATCCTTCACTCACTCGTGAACCCGACCCCAAGATACTTAAACTCCTCCACTTGAGGCAGGATCTCTCTCCTGACCTGGAGGGTACATACCACCTTTTTCGGGTCGAGAACCATGGTCTCGGACTTAGAGGTGCTAATCTTCATCCCAGCTGCTTCACACTCAGTTGTGAACTGCCCCAGTGCATGCTGTAGGTCCTGGTTTGATGAGGCCAACAGAACAACATCATCTGCAAACAGCAGAGATGAAATCTGGTGTCCCCCGAACTGGACCCTGCCCAGCACCTGACTGCGCCTAGAAATTCTGTCCATAAAAGTAATGAACACAACTGGTGACAAAGGACAGCCCTGCTCCGTTCACACAGGGATTGGACAGCTCTTAGTGAAGAGCCTCCAACCCGATACTTCCTGAGTACCCCCCACAAGATTCCTTGTTGGACCCAGTCACAAGCCTTTTCCAAGTCCACAGAACACATGTGGACTGGATGGGCAAACTCCCATGACCCCTCAAGAATTCTGTGGAGGGTGTAGAGTTGGTCCAGTGTTCCACGACCAGGACAAAACCGCATTGTTCCTCTTGAATCCGAGGTTTGATTATTGGTTGAATTCTCCGTTCCAATACTCTGGAGTAGACTTTCCCCGGAAGGCTGAGGAGTGTGATCCCCGGTAATTGGAGCACACCCTCCGGTCCGCTTTTTAAAAATGGGGACCACCAGGTTTGCAACTCCAAAGGTATTGACCCCGAATGCCACGCGATGTTGCAGAGATGTGTCAACCAAGACAGTCCCACAACATCCAGAGACTTCAGGTTCTCAGGGCGGATCTCATCTATCCCCGGCCTCAGTGACTTCAGTACAGGAGATTGGTGGATCATCCACTGAGCACCATGTCTCTCATTCCTCCAACAGCTCCCCATCCCAGGACGGTTTTGCTGGAATTTCGTCGAGGCCACCCTATAATCCTTCCCCATGGCCTCCCCGAACTTTTCCCAAGCCTGAGTTTTTGCGTCCGCTACATCCCGCGCCACAGTCCGCCTGGCCAGCCTGCACCTGTCGGTGGCCTCAGGAGTTCCCCCTGGGTACCGGAGCCGGCTAGGCTTGTTAGGACTCCTTGAGCTTCACGGCATCCCCAACCTTCGGTGTCCACCACCGAGTTCGGGAATTGTGGCCCGACAGGCAACCGGGGCTTTACGTCCACAGCTTCAGCCGCTGCTTCTGCAATAGAGGAGGAAAACCTAGTCCATTCAATTTCAATGTCTTCCCACTCCCTCCGAACCTATTCGAAGTTCTCCCGGAGGTAGGAGTTAAAGGCCTCCCTCACAGGGTGTTCCACTAGACATTCCAAACAAACCCTCACGATACACTTGGGCCTGCTGGGCTGTGCAGTTTTGCTCCCCTTAAGTGAAGCCAACTCACTACTAGGTGGTGATCAGTTGACAGCCCAGCCCCTCTTTTCACCAAGTGTCCAAAACATACGGCCGGTGGGCAAATGGCACGACTACAAAGTCGATCATTGACCTCCGTCCTAGGGTGTACTGGTGCCAAGTGCACTGATGTACACCCTTATGTTTGGGCAAACTGTGTCTCAGGTTCAGGTTTCCAATCACGTCCCTTCAGGTGTCACTGACATTGCCCACGTGGGCATTGAAGTCCCCCAACTTCCCAAATTCCATCGTCCTGATAGATCACCCAGTGCCTGTAAGAAGGTCGGGTACTCCACACTGCTATTTGGCGCATAGGCCGCAACCACAGTGAGAGTCCTTTCTCTGACCCTGAGGTGCAGAGAAGCGACCCACTCACTCAGTGGGGAAAAGTCCAACACACGGCTAGCGAGCTGGGTGGCTATAAACAAGCCTACTCCAGCTCTTAGCCTCTTACCGTTGGCAACTCCAGAGTAGAAGAGAGTCCAGCTTCTGTCAAGGAGTTGGGTCCCAGAACCCAAACTATTTGTGGAAGTGAGCCCGACGATATCTAGTCGTTACCGCTCAGCCTCCCGCACCAGCTCAGGCTCCTTTCCCCCCAGCGAGGAGACATTCCATGTCCCCATAGCCAGAGTAGTTGAGAATAATTAGACCATAATAAAACAGAACTGTTTTTTTATAGGTAGTGAAATGAGAGTGTAATCAGAATGTTATCATGTTGAAGTGAGAATCTTAGGACCAGTTCATTTTTCAATGAAAACAAGTCAAAGCTCGAAAAATGTGTTCAACATTCTTTATTTTTGTACTCAGGTTCTTCAAAAAAGTTCTTTGTCTATGTCAATGGAAAAACCAATGACACCCATAAAGAGATTTTGGAAAAGTTGAAAAACTGGGGTCACAAAGAAGTCGACTTTCATCATGACTGTGACTACTGTCTGATCTTCTGTCCTGTTGTATCAAACGATGAATCAGATATCAGCTCAGCCCTGGAAAAAAGTCCAAGTGAGAAACAGCTTTATTATTACTATTATCATAATTTTTATTATTACTTTTATTATTGTTGTTATTACTTTATTATTTTCATTATTATTATCTTTTGACTTTGTTTATGTTCACAGATGGTAGACCCTTACTTCTGGTGGTAATGCATTACCATCATAATCCTGAGCAGATTCGCACTAAAAGTCAGAGATTTGTGGAGAATCCTAATGTCCACCTCACAGTTGACTGTGTTTTCTACAAAGACAAGCTGCTGAAGTGCAACAAAAACGATGTGGCCTATTTACAGATTCAGAAATTTATGTTTCAAGAACAGGTAACTGAACAGCAAACTGCGTCAAACAACTGCAATACTGTGTATAGTGTACTTTTTTTTTAATGTGAGTTATTGTAACACTTTGCACAAGGCACTGGAATGCTGTGTAAGTACTGCAATGAGAGTGTATTCAAAATGTTATTAAGCAACAACATTTTCTGTTTGAACTAAGAATTGTACATGCCTGAGATGCCCAAGTTTGAGAACCATAAGATGGTGTGGTTTACTGTAAAACACAGCAGATATATTCAAAATAATAAGATCTGAGGACTGACCTGCAGCCTTAGCTGTCAGTAGACCATCTGTTAAAGATAGGGCAGTTTCTGTTCTCTTTTAAAACAGATTTGTGTGAAGAAGGTTTTAGAAACAAACTCAGTTACTTGTGACTGCGAGGCACACAGTTGAGTTATGGCTGGGAGAAGAAAAGTTGGAATTTGATTTAATTGGCAGGTGGAAGGATGACCTCGCTCTCTGTATTGAAGGATGCAAGATGGGGGTAGTTCTGCTACATGTTGAGATTGAGGGATTGACCATGGTAGCTGTTTTTGATGAAAGCTAACTGTGCAGGACTGTGCATACCACTAAATCTTTTGTTGATGGTGTCTACCTTTTCTGTCAAAAAGGAGCTGTGGGCTGAAGAGCTTGTTTCTGTGGAGGAGATTGGAGGAGAATAAAGAAGGGGACTGAAAGGTGTGATACAATTTATGTCAGTGGCAAGCTTCATTTTCCAGCAGCTGTGCCAGTGTGGACTGGGGATTCAGGATCACAGATTGTATACCATTTTCAAATTTAAAATTAAATTGTTCATGATCTATCCCAAAATGGAATTTCAAATTTTTGATTTTCTTCTGACATTTTCAGAATAAGATATCACAACAATCAAATACAGAAATTTGTTACACATTTATTATTCACATTATCGTGGGGCAAACAGCCACAACACGTGTAGTGGATGCAGATTGAATGGATTGGTGATTAAGATGCCCTCTCCTCTGAAAGCACTCCGTCTGATTCATTATAGCCCAAATTTCTTAGGTTTGACATGCCGAATATAGATCAAAGACACTACCTTCCTGATCCTTAAGATAATGGGAAGGGAATATATTATGCGATAGCGATCCAATTGCATTTTCGCTGCCACCCTGATCATTTGTGGTCGCTGTTCGGTTGAAGCGTTATACATTTTTTTCTTCTTATATGTTATTTTTCTTATATAAAACCTTAAATAAAACCTTAAATGTACCAAAATAGAAAAACAGATATATTTAAGAAAAGACGAGAAGGAACAGGGTTGAATTTTTTATCTGACAAATTCATTGCTTATATTATTGTTAAGCAGCCAAAATGTTTTCCCTAATTTTGCTCTTGTAATAGAATTAGAAAAAAAGGATTTGTTCATCTCCTTTCACTAACACTCTCACACTCACTCTGAAATTCTCCCTTGCCTTTCCTTGCTCTTTCTCTTACCTCACACTGCTGTGCTAATACAAAGTGTTTTTCAAATAATTATTTTAAGTGATCAATATATTTTTTCGCCACCCACCCACCCCTTTAACAGATTTAAATGATGTGTCTCCTCTCCTGTGAGCTCTCTGAGCTCTGAGCAAATTAACCCGTGATTCCTGCCCAAGTGAGTGTAGTTTTGCTCTAAGGTCCAGAACATATTGAACTTCATTTTTGCTGGCGCTTGGACCTTCCTCCCAGCTTTCTTTGATTAGGTCCAACATGCTCCTCGGCTTCCTGCCAATAACAATTCAAAAGGGGAAACTCTGTGGATGCCCTGGGAACCTTGCGCATTGCGAACAACAGAGGGTGTAGCCACTTATTCCAGCTTGGACTGTCCTCCTGAATGAATTTCATGATCATAGACTTCAGAGTCTTATTTAACCGCTCCACAAGCCCTTCAGTCTGAGCGTGGTAGACGCTGGTCCGAATAGACTTGATGTCTAATAATCTGTATAGTTCCTTCATGGTCCGTGACATAAAAGATGTTCCCTGATCTGTCAGGATCTCCTTTGGGATCCCGACCTGCGAGATGATCCAGAAATGTGCGTCCGCAACACTCTTTGCAGAGATCTTACACAATGCCATGGCTTCCGGATGTCTTGTGGTTTAGTATGTCACTAACGGAACAAACCGGTACCCGCACGCACTGCGGTAAAACGGCCCGATGAGGTCCATTCCAATACCTTCGAACGGAACCTCCATCAGCAGCAGCGGCCGCAGTGGTACATGCAGTGTGGTGGGCGGATTACCCAGATGTGTATAAGAGACAGGCTTATATCACTGCAGTTGGACAGACAGATGGATAGATGTATATATGGGTGGATGTATGTATGAATGGATGGATGGATGGATGGATGGATGTATTTAGTTAGTAAGGGAATTGATTTTAATGAATCAATAGTATATTTCTTTTGGCTATGACGAATAGTTGGTTTTTAATTATTTTCAATGGTGAAAATGCAATCGGGTACAAGGAAATCGACAAACAAGGGCTGCTGCGGACGAGATGGCATCTATGGATAAAATAACAAAAAACATTAGAGTTAATGTTACAGTTTCATTGTAAAGTTTGCAGATGACAAAACTGTGGTTGCAATTACTAATGACGACGTGTCTGACTTCAAGCAGTAGAACACCTGCTGGTGCAGGGAAAATGAATCTCTGTGTGGCATGTTGATGTTGTTACCCCAGATTATGAAGAAGTATCTTATTTTGATAATGAATGATTGAGTGTGTCAGGAACTTTTATTTTGAAAATCGGGAAAAATCCATGTTGGAAAGAGTGTGTTTATTTCGAGTTGCACTGAGTGTATAAGTTTTGAGTGGCTACTGCATGTTTAAATATCAATGTATTTAATGGACTCTTCCATTGATCCAAGAAGCTCTGTTAACGTGATTTTGGCGGTCTTTTGGTTTCTGGAGTTGATGGGGAGGCTGTTTAAAAAAAACAATTGTTTCTTTTCTATGTTCATGCAGAATAAAACACCATTGACATTCCACGAGGCCCTTCTGTTGTCATCACAAGCATAACAGAAACAACGCAAGATATACCTCGCTACAAATTGGTGCCGTGACCCTACGTTTGGTTAGCAGAGGCCAACCACCGTTGCTGTATGACATCAGACTGTTCTGCCTGCGCCGTGGGACACTCTTAACAGTGAATCCTTTGGACAATAATTAGATCAGATTTCAGATTTCCATAATTGTTTCGGGTGTTGGATATAATAAAGGTGTTATTCATTGTCTGTGAAGATTCTCATTCATCCAGGTCATGATATCCAAAAAGGGTTTAGTTGTAAGCAACTGGACTTCTTCTTGGAGTTGAAAGACGTTTCATTCCTCAACTGAGGAACTTCATCAGTTTCTGGTTGTTGTTGGAGGGAACTCTAGTAGTTCTACTCCTCTAGACCATTCCCTTCACCACTGGACAAAAGTGTGAAAAGTTGTTTTGATCACACCTTTTTGGACAGAAACTACTCCTGATGTTAGTGAGCACACCAGAACTGACCCCGGACCAGGTTTGCTCCTTATTGGAACTCTGCCTCAACCCCACGTATTTCAGGTACAATGGGGAATTCTACAAACGGAAGCATGGCTGTGCCATGGGCTCGCCAGTTTCACCCATTGTTGCAAACCTTTACATGGAAAGCATAGAAACTCAAACCTTAATCTCCTTTAAAGGGACAAAGCCAAGGCACTGGTTTTGTTACGTTGACGATACATAAGTGGAGGCTTTCACTAGGCACATCAATTCAGTCAACAACTACATTAAATTCACCAGGGAGGAGACCAAAGACGGAAAACTTCCTTTCTTGGACTGCGAGGTATCAGTTGGGGAAAATGGGGACCTTGTCACAGATGTCTACAGGAAACCCACACATACTGACCAGTACCTACTCTTTGACTGTCACCATCCACTAGAACACAAACTCAGTGTCATCAGGACTCTACAGCACCGGGCAGACAGCATCCCATCCAGGGTAGAGGGGAAAGAAAAAGAACATACACACATCAGACAGGCCCTAAAAACCTGTGGCTACCCAAATCAAATCAGGTAATAGGCAGAGTAGAGAAACCACTACAAAACACACCACAAAAGGTCGGAACAAGAGAAAACACATGGTGGTGCCTTATGTTTCAGGAGTATCTGAGAAACTACATAGGATTTTCAGCAAACACAACATTCCTGTCTACTTCAAACCTGGCAACACACTCAGAAAGAGGTTAGTTTATTCCAAGGATAAAATTCCAAGGGAAAACCTTAACAATGTGGTCTATGCGGTTCAGTGCAGTGAAGAGTGTACGGATCTGTATATTGGGGAGACCAAACAACCACTTCGCAAACGCATGGCTCAGCACAGGAGGGCGACCACATCAGGACAGGACTCAGCGGTTTATCTCCATCTCAATGAAAAGGCAGTGATCAGTGGCAGTGGTGGCCTAGTGGTTAAGGAAGCGGACTTGGGTCCGCAAGGTGCCCGGTTCGAATCCACCAGCTGCCAGGTTGCCACTGAGGTGCTCTGAGCATAGCAC
>JAFBJS010000421.1:6534-32185 GCA_016785265.1 Paraplagusia blochii
GAAATCCTGCTCTGGCTTTACATCCTCAAGTGGCAGCCTTCATAATAGGTGAGGGAGTTTATCCTTCTTAGTGCAGCTGTTAGTCAAGTCAGGGGATAATCTCCAAAATAATTTAAACTGAGTTCAGAAGGACAAGAAAGTGAATTCCACCAGTGAAAGGGTGTTTTTTTGAGGACTGCAGACAGTGGGCAAAGGGAGCTGTAGAGTTGGCTGCTGAGACTTAAAGGTTGCATCGATGGTCACCATGGCGACAACAAGGAGGCTTGGAGGACTGTAAAGATTTGATGTCGGGGAAATGAGTTTGAAGGCTTCGTTTACTGTACAAGGCAGTGAAGGACGACAGGAATATATTTCAAATCAGTGCTTAAGGTAAACATGGGAAACTGACTAAACCTGTACACTGGTCAACGCTTTGTTTAACTTTTATAAATTATAAATAACGAGAGCAAATTATGCCAAAAATTATGCACAAACTGGACGTAGAATCATTGCTTAGCTGAGCGGAGTCAAAATTCCTAATATATGACAGTGACATTTTAAACAAAGATAATAAGAACAAGGAATATCTAATCTCCTTTTTCTTTTCCTTTCGGGTTTTCCCTTTTCTCAGGGGTCGTCACAGTGAGTCAACATTTTCCATCTCCCCCTGTCCTCTGTATCTTTTACTCTAACTCCAACTTCCTCCATGTCCTCCCTCACTGCATCCATCAATCTCCTTTTTGTCTCCTACCTGGTAGCTCCATCTCTAGGATCATTCTCCTCTGAACATGTCCAAACCATCTCAATCTGTCTTCTCTAACTATTTCTCCCTGTCTGTGTTGTCCCTCCAATCACCTCGTTTCTGACCCTGTCCATAGTTAGGAATCCCTAATACAAACCACATCTTTTGTTGATAGTAGTTATAATATATAAAGCGATAGTATACATAAAATATTTTGTTTTTTCTTTTGTTTTCTTACATATTTACATGGGCAGCATTGGTGGCCTAGTGGTTAAGGATGCAGACTTGGGTCTGCAAGGTTTTAGGTTCTAATCCACCAGCTGCCACGTTGTCACTGAGCATAGCACAGTCCTGACCCAATGAATGAATGAACACATAGGCAGAGGTTTAAAAGTTTTTTTGAAGACTAAGTATTTTTCCCCTCTACAAGTGTTTTTGTAGTCAGACAGATGGTGTTTCAACTCATGACTACTGCGCGTCACAGGAATGGTCCTCTCTACACAGACTCCCTCACCACTTCCTTACATAAGTACAAAAAGTATTAGCCCATGAGAGCATGAAATTGAATTTGGAGACAAACAGACCTAAGTGATGTTTTGATGATTACCTACAGCAAACACCCAGACCATTAGTGAGTTAACAAACCAAACAAGGCTAATAAGTTCAGCCTATTTTCCTCTACTTGTTGCACATCTGTGAAGCACTTAGAGGGTTTGATAATGAACAAACCTAATGACTGACTGCAAATACAGTAAAAATGGAAAGAGTCCACCTCAGCAGCTTCTACTCCAACTTTAGAATTTATGGTCATCTTTGTCAACAACAGTTAGGCACACAAAGAGACAAGAACACAGTGTCTTAACTTCACCTGGCTAAGACAGGTCTCTTACATATATACGGTATTTTCCAGACTATAAGTCACTACTTTTTTTCTCACGGTTGGAACTCTACGACGGCTTCAAACGCCATTAGCTTTTTTTCGCCTGGCCTCAACGGACCATTTAAATTACCAACCTGATTGGACCAATGAAATTGTTACCGGTAAAGCAAATTCACGTGCACTAAATTCCTCAAATCAGTTATTTATTTAGCTGCTGCACGTAAGCTTGGCATCAACGAATCAATGCCGAGACATTTGAGACGACAGAAGCTTATAGAGGTAATAAAAACAGATGGCCCGAACTTGGAAACGTTCTTGAAGACTGGGTGAATTTACAGAGAGCAGACGACTGAGGCGTTTCCACTGTGCAGATGGATGAAAGCAAATACAATCACCACCAAAAAGAAAATTGAATATTTTTAAGATGGACCATTTTGGTGTCTCAGTTTTACGAGGCAAATAGTCCATCAGGGCAAGAAGCTCTCCGACACTGAAGATGATGACCTCAGTGGTTTTAGTGCGCAGGAGGAAGATGAAGATGAGGTTACCGCTGTGTTACTGCACTGTTAATTTTACTTAATGAAAAGTTTTCAAAAAATGTTAACTTTTTGTCAGGTGTTGCCTATGTATAAAGATAAAAATAGTTTACGGTTTTTTTTGTGGGTGCGGCTTACATCCCAATGTGCTCTCTAGTCCAGAAAATACGGTATATATAGAGTTCTGTTTTCAAGGAAAACAAACTCCTTGTCATTGAGACACACACTACTCCACAAGATGAAATGGGGAGCAGTGTGTGGGGACGGGCCGTCCTCAGTGCACCTCAGTGGTTTCTTGGCAGCTAGTGGACTCAAACCCGAAACTCTCAGGACCCAATTAAAATACTGCCCCAAGTATTTTAAAGTAATCATTTGGATTTTATGTTGACCTTAAAAATTTCTGACATCATTACCTTCATAGTAGGCACCAGAAGCCAGTTTCCAGTTTTGGTAGTAATGACCTTTTTTTTCAGATAAATTAATTGAAACACAACAGATTTTTCCAGTCTTGGGAGCAAAATTCTGGCTCTACACGTATATTTCCTTTTATGAGGAAAATCTTTTGCTCTTCATATATTTTCCAATGTTTATACAAATATTGAATGCAGGTTATATTGTGCTAACTGCAGTTCTCTTAATGTTGCCCTGTAACAATCCCAGAAAGTTTCCTCAGCTCAGACAGCCTTCTGTTTTCATCAGTTTGGAAAAAAAAGCCACTGTATTTCATGGTACTGTCAATGCACTGAAAAAACATTCTACTGTAAACTCCTCCTCAGCGGCACCTTTGGAGAAATTAGATTTCTTTCTACTGCTTTCAGCCGCTCTCGGCATGAAGCTTGGATGAAGCAGGTATTTCCACAGGGTGTCTTATCGTCTTATACTCCCTAAATGTGATAAAATACACTTTTTGTTTCCCCAATATTAAAAAAACTGCATATGTGTGCTTTGGCAGAGCTCTTGTTCTTCTGCAGAATCACCAGTGAAATGAAACAGCCAGGTTATGAAAGTTTAATTTCCCCCTGCACAGACTTCAGCCTGATGTGAATATGAATGACGAGCGTTCATCTAAAACAAACAAAGTCTCAAATAGCACTGTAGGAGTCGGGATCAGGGAGGATTCCCAGAGGATTTTGCTCCTGCTCCTGTTTTAGTCCCTCTGGACCTGCAGTCAAGTATGATAAAAACAGCATCTGGCAAAAGGATGTCTCAAATACCCCAGGGGCCTTGAACTCAACTATTTGCAGAGTTCATGTTGAAATTTAATAATTTTCTCAGACAGAAGATTGTGTGATATTTTGAATAGAGTTAGTGTATCCAAACTCTGGACACGGGCCATATGTGGACACAAAAAGATGAAAAACTGCCAATAAGTTCTTTACTCGATGCCTGGCATACACTGTGTGAGCAGCAGGGGTGAACCATTCACGACTTGTGTTTTCACAGTAAACAATTCAATGTTAGGGTGTGATTGGACTACTCACACTGTACGTCCATTCACATCACGTCTGACTCCTGGTGGAACTGCTTTGGATTGAAAATCTCACTGTTGTTTTCTGAGGAGGATAAAAAAAAAAACTTAGCAGAGACGTGATCAGTCTGGTCAGTCAGTTCTACCATGCTGTTTACCAAGTGTTGTTTATTTTTGTGGCCTCCATATCTGGGTTTGTGTGTTGCAGTGTGGCAGGTCGATCTAAAAATCCCAGGTAAATCAATAAAATTTGAAACATATTTCATTTTTACACGATCAATTGTGAGGTGGTCGGAGGGCAATTCTGAGGGAATCTCCTGTTGTAACACTTGGCACACGCTAGCAGGAAAAAAAATGTGCCTGATCGTCAAATAGTCACATGACAAAAAAAAAAATTGAGGCAAAAACATCTTAAAATAGTTACATTTGTGCAGGTTAGGCTGTAAGGTGAACCCTACTTGTTTGATCTTGCATTAACGCAGTGCTTCTCTCCCTCACCAGTGTTTTTTTCCTCTCTTCTCTAAACCCTATTTTTGATGACAAACTTGTATGGCGTGGAAACCATTGTTTTGCAGTTGATAACATTTCTTTAGAACTTTATTAGAAGGATACTCCTAACTTTATTCAGGATTCGAACCTAAAGGCCTTGCGGACCCCAGTCCTGCCACCATAATGTGCGACTCTGGTGGGACTCGAACCCTCAATCTTTGAATGTCTTCTTCAGGGTCAACTACAAGTCCAATGCACTATCCATTGCACCACAGAGCCCTTCACTGTAGTAAATTGTGGCCCATAGTCGTGAGTCCTATGCATTTTTAACAGCATTGAATAAGAATCCCCTTGAAATAAAATATTAATCAACTCAGAGCTCAAAGATCATGAAAACTAATTATCAGTATCCTGGTGCTGAATGAAATAATGTTGCACAAAATAACTGTCTGTACAGTAACTGACTTGATCCTTTTTTTTCAGATTTGTCTTTTCCAGGTCCACTCTAATGGCACTGGCACAAAGAACATCTCCAGCATTGCTGTCTTAACAGTTTTTATCAATATATTGACAGTTCTTGAGTTTCTCTATTGAACGTTGAGAAAAAAAAAAAAGAATGTCTGAGAGCAGGAAAGGACGAGCGCAGAATAACTATTCACCATTCTGTAATTACAGCTCTGCAAGGGAGATAATGGAACTGAATGGAGCGCAAACAAAAGATGTGACTGACAGCTTCATGTTCCTTGTGGTGCTTTTCAGATAAGGTATTGTCCGCCTGCTGCAGCGGTAAGAGCGGTTGCGACGCCTGTAGTCGACCATCGCCTTTTCAGAAATCCATTCACTCCATCATTCAGTGTTCCTCAATAGAGAAACAAAGTTATAGTAATAACAGGGTAAATACAGCTCTTCAGGGAGTTGTTTGATTTTCAACTGGAAGCAGAGGGAGTTGCTTTTGCTGATAATCTCTATTTTTTTACACTTACTACAGTTAATTGGACAATTATGTGTTTGTTCTCAGGTCTATTGTTCAAAGAAACCTTGATTATATAATGAGGAGGAATGAATATTAATTGATGTATTGATTAAGTGTTGATAAAAATCCTGTAGCAATGTAAAAAAAAAGAGCTTGGCTTTTTATACAATATGCTTAATTGAACAATTTGTTAATACTAGAGATAAAAATGCACCTAGCATATCTGTATATTGTATCTTTGAGGACGTCTTTCTACATCTGGGTTACTGTCAGGTTATGACATTGTGTAATACAACACTGGACCAGAAGGAGACTGTGGGTCAGGGTTTTGAGAACAATGGAATTTACCATAAAATGTGGAGAACAAATATATAAAATATTATTATAAATTTAACTTTCACATCAAGGTGGGAGCCGCAAAATATCATCCCACGGGCTGCAAATGGCCCACAAGCCGCAAGTTTAAGGTCTTAAACCTGGCCTAGATTATATCAACTCTATGTATTATTCTACTCTAATATAAAACTTCTTTTTTGCCACTCCCTAGTTGGTCACATTTAACTAACCCATTATCCACAGTGCCAGAAAACAGCCCACAATGGCAGGACCAACAAACTGGACAATGTCTTAACAAGAACAAGAGTGACACTGATGATCACAGGACGCATGGAAGTGTGATGACAATAAATAACCAAGGAACACAGGCAGGGGGGAAGACAGACAGTCAGTCCTTAGAATTGTCTTTCACTGTCATCTGACACTGAATGATTTTCCTCTGAACCTGTTTTAATTCAGCTTTTCAAGTTAACTGTGTGCCTGAGATTAAACAGAGGATTAGAGGTTTGTCCGTTTTGCCACACAGGCTGACTGAGAGACAAAGACAAAGCTGCTGTTCTGGCGTTTTAATTTATTTTCCTTTACTCAGTAGAATGAGCGGCATTCATGCACAGTCACAAAAACCTCTCCACTGCTCCCTAATGTATGTCCAACGGTGTCCTGGCACGGACAAATTTAACAGTGGGACGTTTGCTTTGTCGATGCTCGTCACGTTTCAACTTTCCAAAAGCTGTTTGCTAAGTTGCAGCCAAAAATGTCTGCCCATTGTAGAAATATTCTTCCCACAGGCCTCAATCTCATTAATCTTTGTTGACGGGATGTGACACGTCCTGCATGTTTATGAAAAAGGTGCCAGGACACCAAAATATTTCACACTTTTTCTAAAAATAAAGAGAAAATGTCCAATTCCTGAATTTAATTGGACATCTCTCTATATTATCATACTTCTGTTGAATTGTAAGAAAGGTAATATTTTATTTAACAAAAATCTAAAAATGTTAAATATGAAAACCTCACGTTATTTTTCTCGAAAACATCACTGATTTTCAAGAAATGGTCAAAAGCCAATTTCAAAAAATCTTTTGGACTTCTGGGAGAAACCCCCTATCTGTCTACCTACCTACTTTTTACCTACCTACCTACCTACCTAGCTATCCATCTACAACCTACCTACGTATCCATCCACCTACCTACATATCAATCTACCTACCTACATACCTAACTACCTACCTACCTACCTACCTACCTAACTATCCTTCTACCCCCCCTACTTCCCTAATTGTTTACTTATCTACCTGTCTGTCTACCTACCTATCTGTCCACCTATCTACGTTCCCACCTATCCATCTATCTACCTACCTACCCATCCAGCTAAGTACCAACATCGTCGTTAGGTATCTATGTACCTACCGACCTATCTATCTAGTCACCTACCTACCTGCACACCTACCTACATACTGTACTTATCTATCTACACAACTACCTACCTCCCTAGACATCTGTCTAAGTGAAATGTCTTTGCTTAGAGCTAAGTGACCACGAGACAAAAACTTGAAGTCTGGAAGTAACAGGAAACAACAAGCACTGAGTCAATGATGAACTCAAAGAATCACTTCAATCCATTACAGCAGTGCTTCCCAATCTTTTTCTGTTACACCCCCCTAACAATTCGCCCCGCCCCACCACCCACACTCCACCGCAACTATAAATAACAGCATTTGTCTATAAAATAGTTCTAGCTACACCTCCTTATAACATCGTATCCTTGTTAACATAAAGAAACAAAAAAAGAGATATATATCATCTTACAAGGATGTGCAATTACACTTTGTTGTAGTACGGTGGAAAAAAAGAATGTTCCCCAGGGTCACACGCGCCCCCCTCAGCATCGCATCGTGCCCACTCCCCCCCCACCCCAGAGGGGGGCCCGCCCCACACTTTGAAAACCCCTGCATTACAGCATGTGATCATGTTTATGGGAACATGTTTCATAGTAGAACAGTTGTATCTTTAGCCCCTGTAACCGTTCAAACTTTGCTCTGCAGTGCGTCCAAAATGACCTTAAGGTCTGAGCTGGACCGTACAGTACGGTACAGTCCACAGCAGCTGCTGTGTATGTGTGTGTTTTGCCTTTGCGTGGCTCATTAACTCTACACAGGACTTCCATCACACCGTCTGACTTTGTTGTTGCCGAGCTGACGTCAAACTGAATGTGCTGATATCAAATGAAGGCCAGAGTTTTGAAATTGTGTCACGAGCCCTTTTAGGTTTTCCCTCTGATGAAAATTTAATTAACTTCAATCCTGAATCACAGCTGAACACAAGATGCAGGAGACAGACACACACAGACACACACAGACACAGACACCATCTGTATTAGGATTGTCACACTTGTTTTCTTCTGCGTTTTCTCCCTTTTATACAGTTACAGTTTTTAAAGACAATTCCATGGACTCAAATATTCCAGCTAATTTTCAATAAAATGTCACAGTAATGAGACTCTCCCATCACTCAACAGCAGTGATTACTCCTCCTCAGTAAGATGCTTTAACACCATAATGATTTTCTCATCTCAGAGCAAAATCAACGACACTGCAGTTTTCAGTCATTGTTTTTACAACCTCACTCTGACCAAACACCACGACTTGGAACAGTTTGCTTGTAACTTTAATACTTTGATATCCCAGGAGTTCTGTGTGAGCCTAAAGATCCAGCACTTTCTGTAAAGCAGCTGACGTTCCCCTCACTAATATTAAGACTGAGCCTCTGACTGATGCTCTTTTTATACAGCATTCTTCACCCTTTACTGTCCCCAGTCTCTCACTAGAAATGACATGTTTCCCTATTTCAACATCGTTAACAGTAAATGTCCTGTACCTGACATTTATTCTGTGGCTGAAATTAGATCCACAAAAATGTTGCATTTTCTATTTTGAACTGTTAGTAATTGGCCTTTATATCATTTTGACCTTAGTTTGACTTCTTCTTCTTCTTTTTCAGCTTCCTCCATGTTCTCCCTCACTGCATCCATCGATCTTCTCTTTTGTTTGAGTAAACGCTCAAATCTAAAATTCCATATTGTTTGTTTGAGAGAAGTTTGTGGAACACTTTTGCTCAGGGGTCTACAAACTTTTTTTTTGGGACACAGAAAGGTTAAATATCTCACAGATCTTTCACAGACTGGTCTTTAAGATGTTGCGAATAAATTTAATAAAATGAAATAATCTGCCTATCATCAAAACTGGTAATTTCTAGATCTAATCTCCTCTTCTTCTGCTCTGGTCGTTCTTCTTCATGAGTTTTCACAGTGAATCATCCTTTTCCATCTCCCCCTGTTCTCTCCATCTTCTACTCTTTTTCAGCTTCCTCTGTGTTCTCCCTCACTGCATCCATCAATCTTCTCTTTGTCTCCTACCTGGTAGCTCAATCTCTAGGACCATTCTTCTACCAATGAATCCACTGTCCCTCCTCTGAACATGTCCAAACCATCTCAATCTGTCTTCTCTAGCTTTTTCTCCAAACCTTCCTGTCTGTGTTGTCCCTCTAATCACCTCATTCCTGATCTTGTCCATCCTTGTCTCTCCTAAACACAATCTCAGCATCTTTAACTCCTCCACCTCCAGGTCTGTCTCCTGTCTTCTACCTGTCCCTAGTGTCTCTAATCCATCCATTATGGCTGGTCTCACCACTGTCCCGTAAACCTTTCCCTTCACCTTAGCTGACTCTTCTATCACAGATTAATGTGGACTCTACTCTGGTCTTCTTCTCTCCTCCACAGTCTCCACTGTTCTAAACAGTTGATCCTCAGTATCTAATCTCCTCCACCTTCTCCACCCCTGTTCTTGGTAACCTCACCATTCCACTGTTGTCATTTTCATTCACACATGTACTCTGTCTTGCTAAATTTGATTTTACTTTTTACTGATTTAACTTTGACAATTTATATTATTATTATTTGTATGGAGCACAATATCTACTCTCAGTGGAGCTGCTGCTGCTACAGCAAAAGTAAGCATTAGGGAGGAGGCACTGACATGAGGCCAAATATGGATGGATGATGTCTGAGCAGATGGGACAGACTGGGTGGTAACATGCTGCTTTATAGCTCAGGGCAAACACAAGACACACACACAACACGGGCCGCAAATAGAAAAACACTGAATGGAGTGGGATGTAAGAAAGCGGCTGAGGAATAGAATTTACTTTAAAATATTTTTCTCATTATCCCTCTGTTCCAAAGGCACACGGCAGATAGAGGACATGTCCCGGAGAATCATTCATCAGGATTCATCCTCAGCTACTGTATATTCACGCGGCTCAGGCTGAATGAATTAATCTGAGCTTCTCCTCTGTTTCTCACCCTAGGCTTAATGAAGTCGCAGGCATATCAGGAGGCCCAGCTGCGACACTGCAGTCTTATCACTTCAGACTCATGTTACATTCTCTCTTTTCTGTTAACTAAAAAAAGTAATTCCACTCCCCGCTCTTTTGGCTGTTGAAAGAAGGAGGAATAAAAATGAATCAAAAGGCTTTTAAGGTCAGGGAGTAAAATTGTAAAAGTTCCCGACTGTAGTTAGTAGCAGGGAATTGAATAACGCTGGTTTAAACACCGCTCGACAACAACAACGTGAATGCATTTGTTTTGCTTGAACTCTTCAGAACGCCTGGTATCTGATATGCAGAGATGTCAAAACATTTCTCAAATGATTCCATCATGTTTCTTCCTCCTCCCACTCAAGACGGTAATTACTGCAGGTGTCAGGGACATGGACTGATTTCTAACACAATTATTCAGTGCATGATGGATGGAGAAAAAAAGCAATAATTATTAAGTTAACTGAGCAATGACACAAGCAACACATATTTTAAAATGGGCAAAGTAGATTAATAACGTTGCATTTACTTTCACTATTATACTTTATTATTATTTACATTTTGTTCGTCTACCACCTCGCATTTCATTATTGTAAAATTAAAGTGGGGGCCAAGTGGTTAAGGAGGTGGACTTGGTTCCGCAAGGTTTCAGGTTTGAATCCACCAGCTGCCGGGTTCCCACTGAGGTGATCTGATCACAGCACCATCTCGACCCACATAATCTCCATTGGGCTCGCCACCCACAGGAAGGCTCACAGTATGGAGCAGTGTGATTTGGGTGGCAGTCGTGGAGACTGCTGTACTTGAGACCCAATAACGGATAAGAGGATGACGATGAATGAATAATCGGCGGAAATAATTTGCTGAAGGGTAACTACAGTAAAACATTAGTTAAAGCAAATATAAGAACAATTCAATGAGCCGAAACAATAAACAAAATATATATACATACTTCTTTAGTTGCTTACAACTAAACCCTTTTTGGATATGATAACCTGGATTAGTGATAATCTCAGAATTGAACTATTTGTGTTATTTAAGATTAATTATGTGTAAAAGTCATGAAAAGGCCAAAATAGTCAAATGTTTTAAGCCTTTTTCTTTTTTTATGCTTGCATTGCAATTAAGGGGTATAATAATATACTAGTGAAGGTATAATAACAATAAATATATAATAGTATGATATGGACAGGTTTGGCAGACCAGATTATAATGCCAAACAGGTCAGATCCAGCTTCTTGGTCTTAGTCTGCCCTGGTCTGGTCACTGATACTTTTATAAAAGAAGTAACATGTTTGTTCTGCCCGCAGTGACACTGGAGCAGAGGCCATGTCATGCCTGAATATAATTCAGGCATGACAAGAATTTTTCTTGAGATCAATCATTCTTGATCTGACATAAAGCCCAAGAACATCTTCGGAGATTCCTTTCAGAGCTGTGGTTATTTTTACAGATTTACGCTGCTTCTTGCCTGAGGTTAATTTTCTTTAATCCTCCTCATTAATTGAAGTCATGACAGAAGCAGGCAGATGAATGCACGGCTCCTGCCAGCCATGGCAACAGGTCCGCTCAGATGCTATCTGCAATTACGCAACTAATTATAGCTGCAGCTACAGCTGCAGGTGAGTCTCTGCCTGATGGATTCTTTAAAGTGTAAAAAAGGATCCCACTGAGTGGCAAATGGACGGTGGTGAGACGTAGCACAACCTGAATTACCTATAACAACACAGGGGTCTGAATTTATCCAAGCAGTGGGAGGAGGGTTTATTACCAAAAGTGAAAATACCACAAGAGAAAACCTCCCCCTGTGATACCCAAGACTAAAATTAAGTTGAATGTGTTGCATTTCAATAAAATTAGAAAGTGCATATCATTTTTTTTTTTATTTAACTGGAAATAGACACTTTCTTGACAGCTCTCTGAAAAGGATATCAGCCAGAATAAAGCTAGAAAGTCTGCAAAAATAGCTACAGGTGGCAAAAACATGTCCAAAAGCAAAGTCCAATTTGTCTACATATTAGCCAAGTGTGAAACAAAGTTACTAGAAAGAAGTACAGACAAGTCCTTGTGCTGTGGCTGAGTCAAAGTAGTTAACTCAGGAATGAGGTTGTTACTGAGACAAAACAGAAAACAGAAACAGGTTTGGAGAAAAAAAACTGGAGACACCAGAACAGGACATGTTCAGAGGAGGGACAGTGAATGCATTGGTAGAAAAATGATCCAACAGATGGAGCTACCAGGAAGGAGACAAGGAGGAGATTGATGGATGCAGTGAGGGAGGACATGGAGGTAGTTGGAGTCAGAGTAGAAGATACAGAGGACAGGGGGAGATGGAAAATATTTGCTGGCAACGCCTGATAAGGAAGAAGCCAAGAAAAGAAGAAAAAGTGGCAAATCGTAATCCAAATATGTTTTCACACTTATAGAAGACATTTGCAGTACTACAAATGTACATGAAAAGTTACAAATGACCCACAGTATAAGGTGGAATTAATACACACATATATGTACATTTATTAAGAAATTTGTATAAAATATAATATTATTTGGATATAACCAACCTGTAAGAAAAACAAACATTAATCCACTAAAAGGTCTGAGGGGCAGCAGTCTCCAAGACTGCCACCCAAATCATACTGTGAGCCTTCCTGTGGGTGGGAAGCCCACTGGAAGGGGCTCCCTAACGCTGGGTGCTGATGGGTTCAATAAACGGATCTAAGTCATCAGGAAGCTGATTGGTCACATTACTAATCACTATCACTCTTGGTTGGTTTGAACAAAAAACAAGCAGCAACAGCAGCCCACAGTTTGGGCATGCCTGCCTTTCAGGGTCACAGACAAATGATAATAATTCATTTATTTGTAACTTAACACAATTTTCGCTTGTATTTTAATAGAGAATACATAATTTGAAATAGAATAGTTCAGTGAGCAGAAACATAATTTCTATTCCTAACATATGCAGGCAGTAACGCTGTTTTTATCTGGCGCAACGATTGCTGACGTCACAGAACCCCCGGATTTGCGTTTATCCAGATGGACAGCTAACTAGTCTGGAGTAAAACTCACCTCTACCATCACTTTCTCAAGCGAATTAACCCAAATTTCGCAACAATAAGTAAACAGTACTTAGGAAAATATTTTTATGACAGTTTCCCGGAACTTGTAGAGTTCTGTTCTTTGAGTTGTTTCACTTAAGGAGCTTCACGTGGCAAAATTAATTAGCCATGATTGGTGACGTTACACTCGCGTTAAAAGCGAGCAGAGTAGCCACTTCCGTTGTCTTTTACCAAAATAAAACAATGATCAAGTTCTTTTCACAATTTATATTAGAAAGAGATTTTTTTTTCTCCGTTTTTATATTCAAGACTTACCCAACGTCGTCATTCCCACCAGATATGGTCGTTTGGGGCGAGGAGAGAAACACGGGTTGGTGCCAACAGGTGCAAGTCAGCTCATAATTATTAAAATAAATATACATACATCATAATACATAAATAACTTAGAAATTATGAAAATGTCATCAAATAAGTTCAAAGTAAAATATACCTTCACAAACACCGGTAAAATGTTTTCAATTTGACAGCGGTTTTTAAACAGGCAACGTGTTTTCTTGATAAACATCTAATATGACAGTGCCCCCTTCTGGTCACTTTGACTGTGTCACACTCAAATCTGGAAATTTGTCGATGGATATATTTTCTGTGTAAAAGACTTTTCTTTATTACTAAATTAATGTTATTTCTTTGTATATGCATTTTGGCTTAATTTGGTGACTTTTATTTAGTTATTTAGCAAAGTATCAGCCAACATTGATAAAAGTGTAATATTTTATCGAGTTTAAAGTAATTTTGGAGGCATGCAGCTATCATATATAGCAACCACAGCTTGTAGCTCTCTATATTTTGCCACCACATATTCCATGTATCTCAGTTAACATTAACACACTCAGAAAACATTCTTGGCTAATGTTTATTTAGCTATGAAACTTTGGTTTCGAACCTAAAAGTCTTGTCCTGAAGTTATGGGGCACTTCTTTTACCACATTTACAATACATATATCAAAAGTTTTGTGGCCGTATTGCAGTTGACCTGCAGTTGTTTTATCTTACATTAGAGGTTTCATATTTTCTGGCCACTCAACTCTGCTGTGCATTGGTCAACATGTGAAATAGAAGACCCTCGAAGGTCAGCCTCTCAGGGTCGCGTGTGCATCACATTAAAGAGCCAATTTTCCCTCAGTTCAGCTCATTTCTATATCTGGGCTCCACTGAGTTTGCTTTCATTTATCGGTAATGAGGCCAATTTCTTACCTTTTGGGCTCAGGCACTCGTGGAGCCACAGGGTTTCTGTACTTGTTTGAAAATGCAGTGTGTGTGCGGAGGCAGATAAAATTTCATAAATACAGCCAAGATGACAGAATGAATGGATGGAGATAGACTATCAGTGCAGAATCAAATGTAATGCATGGTCGGTGGATGAAATATGCATGACAAATTGGCTTTGGAGAACACAAAGCAAGCAGGTCCTCTGAACCCCGGCACAAAAACCTCATTGAAATTCCTTTCATTATGAGCGCTTCGCTGCAGAGAATGAGAGGGACAGACAGAGAGGAATGACTCGAATGATTTCTGATAACGTAGGCAGAGAAATATTACTGCAAAAAAGAAGTGTGTATAAAAAAAAAAACTTGGAACACAGCAACACCACAGGAAGATTTATAGTTTATTTTATTTACAAATTCATCGTATGCCTCAATGCCATTGAATGGGACAACAGTGGATTCTTCAAAAGGAAACTTGCCTCTGTGTTTTTTGACAGACAGACAGGTGATATCTGAGCCCATGTGTCTTTATCCCCATATATACAGTATCAGGAAAGAATTGTATTATATTTATCTTATTTCTCTATAAAATGCAAAGGCACATACACATGGCATTTGACAAACAAGACAGAATCTTAAACACTATATAAGGGACAGTGACCAGTGGAACCCTAAGAATAGATTACAAATAGAATGAAAGATAAAGAGATGAATCCTTATTTATTCTCCTCAAGAGTTCATTGTTAATGTTTCTAGGATCAAACTTTCTTAAAGTCACTACAAGGATGTTTTTTTTTATTACAATCCCATTTAGAGGAAAAATGAAATAAATGCTCATTTGGGGCCAAATGAATAGGAGTTTTCTCTTTGTACAAAAGCACAGACAAAAACTATTAGGACTTGATTCTGAACATTTGTACAACTCTTTTGTGGCTAGCCGTGGTCTTTGTGACACAAACCCTGAATAAAACTGGGAAACTTAGCTTCTAAATAAATAAATCACCGTCTGTTACATGAACACAAACTTAAAAGGTGTATAGACACAGCTTTGTGACGTGACATAGTTACATTTTTTTATTTTTTTCGCCTCAGCCCTGGATCATTCAGGACTTGACTCCTATCACATAGGTACTTTGAACAAAAACTGTACATTCACATGGACTTGACATAGAGAGGATAGAGCCAGGTTATATTGCATTTTATTCTAAATAGGATTGTAATCTACCAGACTGACAGTGTGGGGCACTCTTCAGTAAACCGCTTAATGACTCTGTGATGAGTAGCTTGTGTTTTCCTCTATTCTCCCAGTGATTAGACAACCGACCTGTGGGGATCTAAACTTAACCTTAGATACAGCAGAAGACAAGCTGAGGAGATGATTCTGCAATGTTCTCATAAATGTTTCTCAGTTAAAGTCGAAGAGAAGAAAAAGCTCTGCGTGGATTATTTCAGAGTTAGTTCGTTATTTGGCTAATTTCATGGCTAAAATATGTTTTAAACAATATTCTGGTGCAAACAGATCCCTTACACTTTTTTATTTTTTTAATTTTTACAGCTGTAATACTTAGTGATATAAACACACAGATAACGTCTTGGTGAGTTCATCCTCTCAATCACACACACTGTGAAAACATTAACATCATTCCATGACAGTGACTCAAACTGTCTGAGTTCCTTTTCCTTTACATCCAAACCAGCAGTTTGTGATGGAATTGACTGAATGGAAGGATTTGAAAAAATGCTCATGGGTTGTTGTCGCAAGTTGTCTCTTCATTGATCTGCTGTAGTTCATCACATCTCTGTTGGCTGACCAGCTGGAAAAACAACAATAATGAATGTTATAATGCGAACAGCTGTGTCCAAAGTCGAGGCCCGTGGGCAAAATATGGTCTGCTATATCATTTTATGTGGTCCACAGATAAAATGATGTAGCAGCTGTTGTCACAGAAAAAACCATTGGCATTTGTTTATTATAATAGAGTCATGCTGTACATCAGTGTTCCCCAAACTTTTTTGTGCTACTGAACGGTTGTTTAGTTGTGGCAGATAAATGCCCCTAAAAAAAACAACATTTCTGGTGTTTTAAAATATTTTCCTACCTATAAAATCTACCTACCCCAATTTAACTAAGCATGGGCAAAACAAGGATTTCTCAAGTGAACCCAGCCTATAAATTTCTCCTACCAGACCGGTATACAATTGTTGTTGTCTTCACTTAAATAAAATAATAAAACATATTTGGTTAAGAAAATACTGTATTTCTTAACCAAATATAGTTGCATTATTGATGATGGAATCCTAGCCATTCTATTGTTCAGTTCTTTTGTTGATATGGGTATGGATCAAGTGGAAGTAATAGCCTGATGGGGCCAAAAGGAAACATTATTTCTCTGTGGCCCGGTACCAGTCCCCGGCCCAGTGGTTGGGGACCACTTCTGTAACATGCAACAATACTCAACTTAAAATTCTTGATGTTAGTAGTTTGACGTCAGTCTGGAGGGGTTTTTTTTGAACACTTACTTTTAAATCGCATGTAGCAGGAGTTACAGAAGAGCTGTTTGTTCCGTATCCTGACTTCAGCTCCGGCTTCTGTTCCTCCGAGGTCAGTTTTACAGTCGATACACTGGGGACATTTGGGAAAAAAGGAGAAGTTTATGGTCAATTTGACGAGACAATGGTGGACAGAATATATATAGAAGGAGAAACAGAGAGGCGGACTGCAGTGACGGTCAACACAGCAGGCCAAAGGTAAGGAAGCAGCAGAAGAAAAGGTCAGACATCTTTCAAATAGGACAATGACTCAGATTCAGGACAGAACGGATCAACAGTCAGAGCATCCAGGTTGAAGAGACAGGCTTCATTAGTTCTGGCTGAGAATAAACGCTCAGGAACTAGACGGTAGGAAGAAAGTGTGAAGTGATAAAATAAGGAGGATTTCAGAGAGGACGTGGAAGACAACAGTTCATGATGGTCCAGGGTTGACGTGAGCTCAGCTCTCACCTTAAAACAGCTCAAATGATAACAGAGCCCCAGGGACTCGATGATCATGGCCGCTCCCTTCCCCAGTGGAATGTCACAGAATGTACACACTTTCTTTCCACTCACTGACCTGGATTATAAATGTATCAGGGTCAAAATGTAAAAGTCACACACAGCCATGGTCGAGGCTGGGGTCAGAAAAATATGTCAACAGTGTCAAACAGCAGATTTACAATGATTCAAATGCAGAACAAACACTTTGTCCACACCTGACCCACACCAGCATTAGGGTTCAAAACCATGGCATCATTTTGACCCTGTTTACCAGCGACAGCACTGAGGCAGCAGATGTTAGATGCATTCAGAGCTACAGCAGCAATGTCAGCTTTACCTGTTCCTCTGCTGAAGCCCTGACTCAGACAACGGCTCCGGAGTCAAAGGAGCGGACATCTGTCGGGACCAAGGAGTCGAGTGGGTTCCTGTCCCACCTTGGAGGAATCCCGTGGAATAAGAAGAGGGCAGTGTGGAGGATTTGGGCCTCTGTAGTTCGGGTCCTCCACCAATACTACTATAAAAGGAGGTGCTTCCAGAAAGGGCAGAGTGGGGTCGGGTGTAGTTGGGGGTGTATGAGTTGCTCCTTGGTGTCCACGATGAACGCCAGGAGTGGCTGTCCAAGTTGTCAAGAGACTCGCCTCTGCAAAGCGACCCACGCCAGGCTCATGTTAGATGGTTAGTAAAGGCATTTGCTTCATCTGGCCAACAGTGCTACTCGTTACATTAATTACTTTCAGGCAGGGGTCTCAAACCCACGGCCCGTGGGCCGTTTTTGGCCCAAGGAGCAATATTTTGCGGCCCACTCATGATGTAAAAGTTGAATTTATAATAATATTTTATAGATTTGTTTTCCACATTTTATGGTAAATCCTATAGTTCTTAAAACCCTGATCCAAAGTCTCCGTCTGGTTCAGTGTTGTATTACCAAGAATATATGGGAAATTGATTTTTTCTTCTGTATTGAACACTGAAAGCTGATGTGGCCCTTTGTGAAATGATAGTGTGGGTGGTGGCCCTCAACTTATTTGAGATTGCGACCCCTGCTTTAAGGCATTGGTGTCGTGCAACAGAAACTGGACATAAACAGACGTAACTATCTATGGCTTCCAAAAGGTTTCATTGTAAGCATATGGAGTTCTTCTTCAAGTTGAAATGAACCCCAAGGAGAAGTTCAGATGCCTTTAACTATACTTTTTGCAAATCATGACCAGGATGAATTTGAATCACCACCGATTTTGAATTACTGGTGTTTGGATTGGGCAAAAGGACTACTTTGCTAACTTCCAAATATTTAATTTTCATGGGTATCTTAACTGCTGGACTTATTTTGACAAACTTCCATTGTTAGATTATATATAGCTGTTTATTGGTATATTTTAGTTAGTTTAAGCTAAAGTTAAGTAATCATTTGCATGTTGACTGATATTTATCAGTTATCTATGACAGAGTTTTGGCTCTGATGTATTTTTTGTATCATTGCTTTGTACTAAAAACATTTTTTACAAAGCAGGAAGAATGTATTACTGAAAGCCAGATGAATAAACATCATCAAATTAGTTTTTGAAAGCAACCCATCACACCAACCACCACACAACGGAGAACTGAATGCACCCTGGTGAAACTGGACCGTACCGGCGCATGGACGGAATGTCGTTCTCTTTGGTGTAGTTGGTGCCGCAGGAGGACTGGCGAATCCAGCTGTTGTCCGTGAGCAGCGATGTCTTCTTCTTCATTTCGTTCAGGATCTGCTGACGCTCCAGCTCGGCCTGCGAAAGACTCTTCTTTTCGTCGAAGCCACCGCCGCTCACTGCACGGTGAGAAGAGACATCGACAAAATATCAGGTCGGATGAGTCATATGTCAGTAGTTACCAATGGAAGGAGACAATGGAAACAAAAATTACAGTAATAAGATCCTGTTAGAGGAGAAATAGATTCACAGATTTACGGTCTGGTTTCATACATTCATGATTAATTACATTAAACATGCACACGGTCTTTTGACATTGATGAAATTACACCTCAATTATACTGGTAACGGGAACGGAACAATTGATTTGATGATCAGATAATATCACGGCTGACTGATTGGTATTTTGATTCGTATCAGAGGAGGCAGAGTTTCCAGGCCTGAGCCCACCTCTCTCTGGCTCTCTGTATCTCATGGCATTAAGGATGTTTCTCCTCTCCAGCTCCAACTCTGAGGCCGCTCTCTGACTCCGTGCCTCCCTGTCTGCGGCCACTCTCAGCTGCTCCCCTAGCAGCCAGTGAGCCATGCCACCTGCAGCAGCGGCAGTGTATTTAACCACAGGGGTTAAAAACATGAAGACTAATAGAAAACACTACATGGTGTTTGGTACTTGGCAGTGGGATATATAGAATACTGCAGTAAAATTACATTCAATCACAGACACTGACCTCTTCTCTGAGGTCTATCTTCTTCATCCAGCTGTGGTGAGGATTTGGATTTGGTCCTGTCATGAGTGATGGGAAAAAAATATAAATGTATTATTAAAATTATATAAATTATTAATTAATCAAGGTAGTCACCGGTACACAAAATATAATAATAACAGTAATAATAATAATATAGCACAAGTCATACAAAAATTCAGCTCAATGTGGAACAGTTTGATAAAACACATTGTTAGACAGGACAGTCAAAAGTGGTCTCTCAGGTATCTGTTGGAGTTGGACATTCAGTAATCTTCTACATTAAATAATCTTCTACATCAGGGGTCTCAAACTCGTGGCCCGTGGACCTTTTGCCGCCAGTGGCACGATATTTTGTGGCCCCAACCTTGATGTGACAGTTGAATTTATAATAATATTTTATAGATTTGTTCACAACATATTATGGTAAATTATATAGTTCTCAAAACCCTGATCCACAAAATCAGTTTCCCATTGATTCAGTTTTATACAGTGTTATATTACACAGAATCTATGGGAAACTAAGGGATTTTTTATACATTTTTCTTTCTTTCCAACCACTAATTGTGTATTAAACACAATTGAACACAATTGGCTAAGACAAGATTTGATTTCAGGCTTAAATCATGAACAGATTTTATCCCTACACTGGTCAAGAATACCATCCATATTCATCTTTTAGTTTGGAGTAAAAGCCAAAATGTTTTGAGTTTCAGGTTTGAAGGAGCCACTACATGTAAAATATTGGAACTGTCTAGTAAAAGACATTTAAACAATTAATCGCAGCCTGTAACAAGACACAAGTAACTGCTAGCCAAGGAGATGTCATATTTTGTTGTGTCTTTAAGAGAAATGTTAGTAATGAATGAGAGTCAATGAGTAAAGTCTTCTTTTAGTTCTGCTGAACTGACATGCACTGAAGAATTGGAAGAATTTCAAGCCTTTGAGACAGAAGTGTCAGCTTTTTCGTAAAGTCCAAGAAGAACAAATTGCTCTGCCAAGGTATCACTGACATTGGAATAATTTAGATGAAGGTGAACCAAAAAGGGGCAGGAACTAATGTAAATGGAGCATTTATGACACAGCAGAAGGGTTATGATAAAACAAGACACCAGTTAAGGACAAGACACAATAAAATAGGCTTATGGAACAAGTGTAAACTGGACCAACTGGACAGATAACTCATTAATCGCTCATTTTCTTTCTTCTCCTCCTCTCACTCATTTCAATTACCAGTTGCTCATATAGATGCTATCCTCTGGGACTTGACGAACGCTTGGAAAATGTCATGATTGATCCCGCACTTTACTAAATGCCGTACAATTAGCTAAGACAAATGTCATACTGAAATACTGTCTCATTGACTTAAACAGCACCAGCCTTCGTTACACCCACAGAAGGCCTTGCAAGTGTTTCTGCATGGGGGAGTCACTGTTTTACCCAGATACTGGTGGAAGAAATATTGTGATTGGTCCATTTCCCATTCCATTATCAACCCAATGTTTAGTCTAAGTTTATAACAATGACTTAGGAACGATAACTCAGGTCTACATAACCACTGAACAAAAAAATATTGACAATTTATTTCAACATTTTTGGGGGGCCTTCAGTGAATACCCTTGAAGGCCCCAAGCGTTTCCCTCTGTGGAATGTTCTATTCAATGATGAAAATTGTATTGGTTTATTTAATTAGCTAAATAATGTCAAGAGACATTGGCTATTGTATTCCATTTAGGAACATAATTGTATAATTCACACTAATACACTTGGAATTTTATTCTTCAACATAAAAGATTTGGGTTTTTTTTGTTTGTTTGTTTACAATTAAACACCCTTCAAACTCAAGCCTTATTAAACTGAGTCTTAAAGAACTGCTATGTCATCAGGAGAGGTTCTTGTGTAACAGAGGGACATCTCGTCTCTGTGACACTGACTGATCAATGATGTTCAGATGCTGATGTCCTGTACTGACCTGTCTGTGTAGGACAGTGTGGGCTGGACATGGTAGCCAGCAGACCTTTGTTGATGAGCAGTGAGTGTGGAGACAGTAGGTTTAGGACACAGCCCAAAGGTGGAGGATGAAGCACATGCAAACACACATTATAAGCAGTTATAAACAGAGAGCTGAGCAGGCGAGTGTGTTATCATTAGTATGAGGAGGAGACGGACGGATGACATTTTCTGGTTCATCTTATAGGACTGTCTCCCGTATTTACTAACCACTGTTGCTGCTGCGGGAAGGCCTTCTCCCTCTCCCTGCGCAGCTGCTCCAACGCCTCCTGGCGCTTCTTCTCCTCCTCCCTCCGCCTCTGCCACATCAGCTCCTCCTCCTGAGCCTCCCTCCTCATTCTCTCCTCCTCCTCCCTTCTCTTCCTCATCTCCTCTTCCCGCCTCTTTCTCTCCTCCTCCTCCCTTCTCTTCCTCAACTCCTCTTCCTGCCTCTTTCTCTCCTCCTCCTGCCTTTTCTTCTCCTCCAGGAGCCGCTGCAGCTCTCGTTCCTCCTCCTCCAGTCTTTTCCTCTCCTCCTCCTGCCTTTGGCGCTCTCTCTCCTCCTCCATTTCTTTCCTCCGTCTCCTCTCCTCCTCCTCCTGCCTCAGGCGTTCTCTCTCCTCCTCCTCACGTATCCTTCTCTCCTCCATCCTTCGGAGGACCTCCTGCTCCTCCTGCCTTCTCCTTCTCTCCTCCTCCTCCCACAGAGAGGAGACCGAAGGTTGGAGTTGAGACTTTTGGCTGTTCATCTGTGAAGAAAGTAACAATGTTTAAGATAAATGGTGATTGAAACTAATGGTCTCCAAATGTGACCCTAAACAGGAAGTGTCACGGAGCACTTCCTCTGCACTCTCTACCCGGAGAGGAACCAGGGTGTCTTTGGAAATTTCCAAACCAAAGGGAAATTATTTTGTTGCAAAGATCATGATTAACAAGAACATTTTCACACAGGACACAGGAAGTCATGTCAGTGTGAAAAATCACATGACTGACTGTGGTGTTTGAGTTCCTCCTTTTATCAGACTGTACAGTGTAAGAATCTCTCTTATACTGTAATAAAAGCCCTGCAGTTAAGAGTTATATTTTGCTAATCTTATCTGCCAATCTTTGCTTAATCTCCTGGTAATCTTTTTGCTTTTTATACATAAACAGTATTTTATATGTCTTTATACATATACATAATATATATATTTTAGGATAAAAAAAATTCTATCTATAAAAAAAAGAAACATGAGGTGAGGACAGCTGTATTCCATGATAGTTTTTAGTTTTTTTCTCCCACAGGTGCACTGTTCAATCTTTGTCTCATCACTAAAAGCCAGAAATGTTTTTGTTCATTAAAATAGTTATAATTTTGTTTAATTTTTGGCCACCATAAAAAAGATAATGATATAAAACAGTAAAAAAATAAAATGTTACAATTTGACTCTAACACATGCATTTTACAGACATAAACAAGAACATGAAAATTAAAAACTTTATTATAATTAGTATTAGAAGAATACCATAGTGAACTCCTGGTGGTCTTTGCTTTTTGAAATCTCCTCCTGGGCCTTCACCCACTCCTCCTGCAGTTTCTCCTGATCACGCTTATATTTCTCCTTATATAGAAGAGAAGAAAGATAAGGTTCAGACATCTATCACTGACCAATATTTCTCCCTGATAGGGATTCATGACAGACAACCTCTATAACAGGATCAGGGCTCATAAATGTACATGGAGAGATTGTGTTGTAAATATTGCTTTTTGTGTTGTCATAAAATGAGCTTCCAGAGAGATAGTGAAGACTGTGAGCTGTTCTATACTGTCCACACCAGCGTAACGGCAGCATAGCAGAAACAGTATAACAGCATTTAAGACATTCATAGTTTCACTTCATTCATATTCTTATTCTTGAACCCCCTGAGTTTCAACCTTCCTGTGAGCTGGTGCATTGAAGGAAAATTGGCCTCAGCAGGAATCTTTCCTTGAACTTAATAAAATCAGACAGCGGCTAAAACAGGGAAGAAGAAACTTTAGGAATAGGTCAAGTTTTGTCATTTGTGTGTGCCATGTTGAGGGTTAGGAGTTCTACAATGTTCTATGAGAGTGACTCATTACTGTTTAATACCTGTCAGATACAAACATTGTTGCAATTTATTTGCCAATTAAAATAACGTTTACATACCTGTAGAAGGCGTTCTTGTTCTTTCTGCCATTTTTCTTGTCTCTTGCGCTCCTCCTCTGGGTCCCAAGACCAGCGGCTGGAGGAGTGAGTGAGTGAAGGAACAGGAATCTGAGGAGAAAATGGCCACAGATGTTTGAAATGAGCTACAACAATACTGAAACAGCAGGAAATACTTCTCTGCATTCAATGAACTCCCCAAAAAAAAGATTTTCTACCATCCTTTGGTTGTACCTTGGAACACAGTCTTGTCCTTTTTTAAGAATCTAGTATTATTTGTCCACATCTTTCCAGTGTGTACTCTAACACTAGGTGTCAGCAAATGGTTATGAAAGCAACAGTGAGACTAAACTCTGTTGAAGTGCTCAATGTCAGCGTTGTTTTCAACTAAACAGTCAGAAATTTTGTTGGTAAATTAAAACTAAAATATTACCTCCACCTAACAAGTACTCTTCTGCCACTCCCGGAGTGTTCATTTGTATGTATTATAAAAGATAGAAAGCAAACACTGTGACACATTCTATTTGGTTATATCACAATACTCTATTTGTGTCCTGAGAGACAAGCATCGTTGACACATCACATCTCTTTAACACCTCAAGTATTTCCTGTCTTATTCTTTGAATATAACTATGTTGAGGACTAAGAAGTCTTAGGTTTCTTAGAGTCTCAATACACTCACATCTGGCACGGTCGTCTCTGGTCCTCCTGAAAGAAAAAAAAGATCATTTAAAGTCAACGCTTGTGTTCACATTAAGGTGAAGTGCTGTAATTAAACTGCAGCAACCGGTTTAATTTCAAGTAAAGCATCTCCACATCAACCAAAATGACATTTAGAGGTAAAGTATTTATGTTTCCCAACAAGCTTCAAGCAGAAAGGTCACATCATGCCCACAGTTGACATTTGCATTGGATGCCACAGTAGAAGGTCTGAAGGTTAAAATCAGTGAACTGATTGCGGAGATAAACACAGAGAAATAATTTTGACAAGCACACATTAGCAGCAAAATCAGCAACAACAACAACAACATGCAGAAAAGAAGACAAGAGATGCTGTGCAGTCTTTGTGTTGACAAAAACAGATCTTGCACAAAATGGTAGCGGTAACAGGCATTAAAATGAAGAAACGAGAGTGGAATAATATTGTTTTTTGTACATTACTGTCATTACAACACTCCAAACACCCACAGACACAACAGGACTTTAAGACCTGTGGTTGTGGTTGGTACGTTGGTGCCAGGTTTGACATCCTGCCTCATATTTCCAGCGGGTAATATTGTTCTAAGATGATAATTTGGCTGTGAACTTGTTTTCTTTTAGACCTGAACAGAATGTCAGAGTGGCACTGTACCCAGTAAGGGTGAATTTTCACTGCACATCTAACCCTGTTTACCACAGAGGAAGACCAGCGCACTGAGAGAGGACTCTGAGCTGCCTGAAGGAGAAAAGGATACTGCAGTGAGAGTTAAGGTCTGAGTCTGAGATGAAGAATAAAAATCCCTCTGCAGAGACGTGTCGTGTAATAAGTGAGTGTCTTGTCTGTGAACATGAAACCAACAGCATGCAGAATAGACGGCGACACACAAAAAGCACAGAGTGACCAGCCACATGGAAGAGTTTCATCGCTTCCGTCATTTGGACGACTTTTCTCAATTTTTTTAATTACCTTGTTCAAAAAACTCTGACCTCCGTTTTAAGTTTTTCAAAGATATGGGTTCTGACTCTACATGAGGAGTGGGAAACAGGAAACAGACAGAAACATCAGAAGAGAAGGAAACATGTTCAGCCTAGGGTGGCGTCGTCTCATATCATTTAATCATGGATTAGATTTAATGTTCCTGAAAAATATCACAGTACTGATATGGCCAATGAGTTACACTGTGAAGTCACAGAGGGGACACTTTCTTTTCAATGTTGCAATTATACAATGGC
>JAFBJS010000421.1:32499-46437 GCA_016785265.1 Paraplagusia blochii
TATATATATATATATATATATATATATACATATATACACACACTGTATATATACTGTATATATATATACATTCACATACATATATACTGTATGTGTGTGTATTTACATATGTATGTATATATTCTTATATAAAAACTATCATAACTATCTTATTTACGATTATTAATTTCTTGAAAAGGTTGTAGCAGATTCTCTCCTCTTAGCCAGTAATGTTAAGTGACCATATGGTTATTTTATGCTAATATGTTATTGTCCATTATTATTATTCTCTTTTTTTAAAGAAATCCTTCTATTTTTAGTTATTTTTCTGACACAATATCATGATATCAACTCAAATTTAGCCAACAATAGGCTATTTTTTTTCCTATTTCAGTGCCAAATTGTGTTACGGTTAAGTTAATCGATCTCTTGACTTGTGGCCCACAACAGGTTCTTAAATGTGAGGGGGGGCTTATTGACACTAAGTTTAATAATTGTCAAGTAGAAATGGGCAAAATCCCAAAGTACTACTACTGCTACTACTACTACTAAAATACTACTTCTACTAATTCTACATCCTCTATTTGGGAGATATTGGAATTAAAGTGAAAAAGAAGAAATAAATCGGCCGGATAAAAATCCAAGCGGGCTGCATCTGGCCCTCGGGCCAAAGTTTGGCTAAGTGTTTTAGATTTGTGTTTTAGTAAAAACAGTATTCAGTATTCGTGAGTTTGATATAAAGAAAATGTGTTCAATAAACACCAGTCATGTTTGATATATGTGATATAGGTATACAGTATATTATTAGTCAAGCATTGTCATTCAATCCTTGTTACTCGACATATTTTTCTGTTTATTCATTCAGTTCTATTTCATCATCTTCCCGAGTGAATCCTCTGCTCTTTACCTTTGTTCCTCATGGTCACCGACTGCTCATAGTAATTTGCATTGACTCCATTTGAAGCCAAGTCCTGCAGGGAGACACAGCAGAGCAGGTGCTGAGTGAAAAGTACAGCTCAGGGAACAATGTATGGCTTAGACCTGAGTGACTGCGATTCACTCACCACTGCCGGCTTAGCCGGGAACTCCTTGGACAGCACAGTTTCCGTGGAAATCCGTGAGGTAAAATCCAGACTGGGCTTAGTGGCGAGGATTTCGGGGGAACCTAGAAGTATTGGATGATCCATACTGGTCAGATTGACGGTCTTATGGCTTTTAAATGGCAGGGAAGGTAGAGCTTTGTCCAAGTCTGCGCGCAGACAATGCAACGGCAAAATAATACACAGGTTGCACTTACTGTCACACCACATGGTTTAGTGTATGTGTGTGATTGTTATTGTGTTGGTGTGTATGTCAAACCAAACAAGTGAGCTGCATTCACCGGACAAAAAATTAAATCATGAGAGCCCTGCTAAATATTTAGAAAGTGATTGTGTATTTAAAAAGAAGTCCAAATTTCATGATTGAGTTTCGAAAATTGAAAAATCCATTGTGTCTATTGACAAACAGGGAAATATTTCACACAAAAAATTATTTGGGCTGATTAATACACTTTTAATCGTTAAAAAAGACTTAAATGATCCACTACTCTCATTTTTTAAAAGTGTATTCTAAAAAAGTTATACAAGAAAAAAATAAAAATTTTTTAATTAAAAATGAAAAAAAAAAAACCCAGGAATTTTCCTTGTTTTTCTTGAACAAGGGAAATTTTTAAAGCGTCTTTATGTACATTGTCCCTGTCAAATAAATATAATAAATAAATCTATATATAAATATAAATTTAATAAAAAAAATTATGATTTTTATGACATGGAAATAACTATATTTACTTGATATTTTATTATTTTCAACTTATTACAACATTAGCCTCAGATTTTTTATTTTTTTACTTTGAATTTTTTCTCAGGTGAATACACAACTCCTTGAGTGAAAACCCCAACATTTATCCAAAACACAACCGTTTGCTTACAGCCCACTATGAAGCAGGGGACAACGTTGTTATGGTGCTGTTACAGGGAGCAGCAGCAGGGGGTGACACAGAACCCACCTTCCCCAGCCATGCAGCATATTCAAACCATCATGAACAACACAGACTCACTCACACACAGACCCTGACACAGTGTTTCTAACAGGTTCTCACAGATACTGGGACCATTCTGCGCTGTATGTTAGTGCAGGTGAGCGACTTCACTACAGGCACTGATGAAGGTGAGCCTGTTATATCAACACTCACAGCCCACAGACCTGCCTGTCCTCAGGTTAGTTCTCCACACAGGGGAAAATAAAACACCACATGAAAAAGACAGAGTATAAAAACAGAAACAACAGAGTGGACAGACACACAGCAGCCTCCGAGGACGGAGCCATAACTGTATCCTCTCTTTAAAAAGGAGGGGAAAAAAAACTTTAATCAATTTCCTCATCATGAAATAATTCATGGCTGAGCTCACTCTGTTTACGGACCAATTTAAAGTGTCAAAACTGTTTAGAGACACAGGCGGCTTAAGCAGCGGTGTCAGTCCAGGCGTGTAAAAGACCCTCAAAGACCCTCACACTCAGTCACACGGTAAAAACACTCACTGTTTGGCCCATGATGGCGAATGTCCATGACCAGACTGCCCTCCTGCAGAGCTGCCTCCATGCAGGTCTTCCAGTCTGTGTAGCTCATGTCTGCCACCTGCTGTTTGTTCACAGACAGGACTTCGTCTCCAACCTGAAGCTGGCACATTGCAGCCTGACTGCCTGTACAAACAAGGAATGAAAACAGGAAGACAAGAAAATGAATAATTTTAAAACATTTTCTTCTTTTTTTCTATTCAACTTCTATTGTGACGCCCTCACTGCATCCATCAATCTCATTGTAAAAAGCTCAAAATTAATATACTGTATTTTCCGGACCATAGAGTGCACTCCATGGTCATAAATCATAAATAAATCACAAGTGTGTCTTATGTGTAGTTGTGTAGATTGATTCTAGTTGTGTTTACTGGCCTTAAACGACGTATGACTCTGACAAAGGCAAAACGCTTTACGGATCATCGGAGCATTAAGACTACTGTAGTCAAGAACCCCATGGAGTGATACTGTACTATACTGTAATTGGGATTCAGTGTAATGGTATGTATAAAGTGTGTGTATATGAATCCCAAAATGCCACTGGTTAAGAGGCTTTAAAGTGGATTTTAAACTCATCCTAGACTCAACACTGAACTGCTGAGTAGCAGCAACCAGACTGAGTCAGATAATAAGAAGACAGACCAACCACCCAACACCAAACTGCTCAACTAAGACACTGAAGATGAAGAGTTTGGTCATTTTTTTTACCTATCTGACTATTATGTGTCGCTTAATGTGCCTTATAATCCAGTTCATCTTATGGTCTGAAAAATACAGTAAAGTAACTAAGGGGGATAAACGTGTCCATGAAAGTTCTCAGTCATCAAGGTCACAGTCAAAGTTAAAGAGTTTTATTAGACGACTGGACATTCAGCTTTTATTGAAAATATGTCACCTCTCATTCTTTTCAGTTCTAGCTGTTAATGGGGAGTAACAGCAGCTATTAAAAGGAGAAAACAGAACAGAGCCTTTAGAAGATGCCTTTACTGTGCGTAGAAAAAAATGTTTTTCAGCACTCTCTATGGTGTGACATCTTTTTTTTGTTTTTGTCTTTCTCAGAGTTGAGCTTAATGTGGCAAAAAGAAATACTTCTCTCAAGCATTTCTTTTATGGAATTATGGAAAAGAAAAATACTGCTGTTTTTTTCCTGTTCGTTTTAAGTCTTGCGTCCACTAAAGGTGCATTTGTTTGGAAAAAAAAATAAAAAAAATTAGATATAACAACAAAAATAGCTCTGAGTTCAATCAGAGCTGATGTCCAGCCATTTTCCTTGGTTTCTTGACATGAATTAAAATCACTTCAGTTCATTGTATTATTCAGGTTATATACTGTTAGTGGTACCAGGCATTAAAATGGAATAAAAATAGAAAAGGATGATCTGACAATGTTTCTCCATGACTGTATATGACTCTATAAGACTCTTCCAACAAGTAGATAGATTTATCTTAATGCTTTGTGGTCCAATCCCTCTGGTCCAGGCTGTATTCTAATCTGACCCCAGGACATTTAGATTGAGGAAAAAGTTACAAACTTGAAGAATTAAAACATGTTATAATGTACGATGAGGGGCGTATGGAGAGCTACAAAGTGGGGCTATGAATCCTCTATAATAAAGGAGGCCCAGACTCTGCAGATCTGACCCAGTTAGATGCTGCCCTAGTTAATTCTGAGAGAGGCACCCAGCGCCCAGCACAGCCTGGCGAGAACACTCGCACTATTGTCACTGTATAAAACATGGTTAATACAAGAGTTATTATTATAAAATAGTCTCTTTTTAGGAGAATCACAAAATCATCCTCTGCTGTCTACCTGGCTGTACAGATGTGACTCGAGCTCCAGTCGAGTCCCAGGCTGCCAGGAAGCCAAAGTCTTTGCTGCTGTTTGGTTTCTGGTTCAGGCTGATCCGCATCTCACAGCAGTTCTCCTGAAAAAAAAAACAAAACAAAAAATGAAAATCAAGCAAGCCATGAACTGATACAGCAAAGTTTAAAAAATTAAACTACAGCAAACATTCAGGCAACTTTCTACCTGTTTGTTTTGCATGTCCTGAGTAGCAGTGACTGAAGAAAGAAGCGGTGAGGAGCTCTGAGTGGAGACCACGCTCTGGCTGGAGGTGACACTCTTCTTCTCACTGCTCCCATTCCACTGCTGCTGCTGCTGCTGCTGCTGCTCTTCCTCCTCCTCATCTTCATCCTCACTGCTGTGGGCCGAGCTGGACTGGGCCTCATCCTCAGAGGTCATGAATGCATGGTAGCGACTGGGAACCGATGTCTTTTTGGAAGTGTTTATGTCACCGTTGACTCGCTTGTAGGAATCGTCCATCTAATAAAAAGTCGAAATTATACAGATGGGAAAATGAATATAAAAATGTAAAAATAAATGGATTAAGGTCAAATACTGATTATATTCTGGCTTTTATTCTAATGAATCGAAGTGCTGGGAAGGTTAAATTGCAGATTCGAATCTGATGGTAATGAACATGACCATAGCACAGCTCACATTCATTATTTATACCATTATCAGATGGTACACTGTGGTATCTACTGCCCAAGGTACTTTAAAAGTACTTTCAAGAGTTGAGTATGTTTCAGGTAACCTGTGTAAATTATATAATCTCTATCTAACATGTATCTAGATGTATATTTCTATAATCCATCATTTTTTGGACTCAATATTTTTGTTAATTTCCTGCCATTTAGACATACAATGTAAAAGTTAACATTCTAGCTATTTTAGCTAAATTGTAGGTTATTTTTCTCGCTCCATGTAAACCAGGATGTCTGTCAATTGCACCATTAAACTATAAAATGTTGATTATTTCCCAGTTTTTACTTTTGCCAGTAATTATATACTGCTTTAAGAAGGACATTCATTTTATCAGCGTTTTTAGAAAATCTTTATCCATTTTATCCTCATCTAAAATAATTAAAAATACATTTTAAAGTTATTTTAGATTCATCTAACTCAAATAGAGTAACACATATTTAGCACTTTAGCCTTCTAGCAGCACAGAAAGCCAGGAAAGACTATGGTTTGTGCTCTGTTCTGTTGGATGATCCAATACTCACGGTGGAGGCCCGGGGAAGTGAGCTGATGCGACTGGACTGTTTCCCAAAAGGCTTTGGTGCGATGACTGAGGTTATACGTGCGCTATCTGATCTCTGGTAGCTCCTGGGGAGGGAGCCAGAAACCTGAGACACGGCAGGAGGTTTGGGTTCCATGGAGCTGAGAGGGGCAGAAGGCTTTATTTGTTGCTGTTGTTTATAGAAAGAACCGGAGTTGGGGGCCTCCGCCTCCGCCTCCACCTCAGCCTGCCTGACCCACGCTGATTGCCGCGGCTCTGTAATCTTCCGTGTGGAGCTAAATGAGTTGGTGATCTTCTTGGTCTCCTCTTCTGTTTTGGTCGTTTTAATATCTTCAGAGACTAGCTTCCTCTCAGGGAGAGCAGCTGCAGCGAGCTGAGACCTGCGGGTGGAGGTGACGAGGCCAGGAGTGACGGAGGTGTCGGTTGTTGCGGTGAAGTTGGTAACTGTACGACTTTCCAAAGTGTTCACTGTCTGTGTGGGTTGAGGAGAAGCAGCCCGGCCACGAGCTGGAGCAGCAGCAGGAGGTTCATCTTCTTTCAGCGAAGGCTCAGAGGAACTGTAGGGAGTGTCGACAGTGTAGCTCCTTGCAGGGAGGGTTCGAGTGCGAGGGTAGACGACAGGTCTCTCGAAAACGTCGTCGCTGTTGTCGAGCAGAGAGAGCGATGAAAGACGATTGCCCGTGCCTTTACTCTCTCTAATGGTAAGAACATGAGAAATCACAATCAGAGAAGCAGGAAAACCCAGAGTTCTAACCTTAAAGTCCTAACAGGTTGAGCCAGTGACTGCAGGGACAACAGTGTACAGGTCTAGTCCAAGTCAGGTCGCCTACGTCCAAGACACTAATCAGGCAGGAGAGGTTTAATTTTAAGTGGATTTGGTTCCAGCTAAGTCTACCTCATCAGGCACCGAGCATGGCACCATCCCCACTCACTGCTCTGCGAGCGCTCAAAGCTGACCACTGTTCACTTTGGTGATGAGTTAGAGGCTGAGGTCACATTTCGTTGAGTGCAGTGGTGTGGATCACAATGTCACAGTGAGAAGGAGTTTACTTTCCTTCCTTCCTTCCTTCAATCTGCGGATCTCAAGGAAGGTTTACATCAACTGTAAACCTGAGGAATCGTTCATTCCTCCTTAAGACAAACTGAATCTCTAAATCTGACAGTAGGATGAAATAAAAGTCTCAAGTAAAGTTATTGTCTCGTCCAGTCGGTAAATCTCTCCTACCTCTCCTCTTGCATCTCCCGGAAGGTCTTAGACCTTCTATTGTTGCCGAAGGTGATCTGCTCTATCTTCTCACGCTCTTCTTTCTTCTTCACGATGTCAGAGTTGACGCTCTTGCGCCTGGTCTTCCATTTGCTCAGGGCCTGCAGAGAAAGAGAACCCACATCACATCAGCGCAGGTCGCACATCAGTTCAAAACCTGTTCAGCTCAGATTCCAGATAAACCCAACAGTGCCGGTTGTGTTGGGCTGCATGAATGAGTCACTGTACAGAGGAGGAGAGGGGGACGCAGACAGACACAGAGGGGAGAAAAAAAAAAAAAAAAAAGGAAAAAGTCTTTACTCTGAAGGTGTTCTATTTGTGTCCACCAAGCTCCTCCTGCCTCCACTCTCCTGTGAATTGGGGAGTGTGTGACCTAAATGCAGTTTTATCCTGGTTCCACCATTTTGACATGAGACTGAAAAAAGTTTTGCTGTCTTGACGGCCGCATACATGTAATTACTACATATATACTTCAGTTGTTATTATTATTTTGACTGGATTCTACTTGACAAAACTTAACACTTGGAGATAAAGTAGAGATTCAATAATAAAAGTTATACATGGGTAGATTTCACTTTAGCTACACTGGTATCATTTAGTCCTAGAGTAAGTACAATATGTTTCATTACTTTATGGTTGTCTCTGAAAAGAAAATTTCTTTCAATGTTCTAATAAAGAACTTAAAAGTTCATTTTAACTAGAGTCCATCTTTACTTGTGTTAACTACCATCTATACTAGTTCATTCATTCATTTCTCTTCATCCTCTTATTCATTACAAGGTCTCCGCAGCAGCAGTCTCCACGACTGACACCCAAATCACACTGCACCACACTGTGAGCCTTCCTGTGGGTGGTGAGTATTTGGCTCAGTGGCGACCGGGCAGCTGGTGGATTAGAACCTGAAGCCTTGCAGACATGAATCTTCCTTAAACGCAAGCCACCACTGCTGCTTGCTATCTAAATTATTATTATTATTGTTATTATTACACACTCATTTCTGCAGACCTATCAACATTTAACCAGTAATAAATCCATATGTCTTGGTTATCCATATTGGTAAATAATTTTGGATAAATATGCACTTTTCAGTGTAAAATAAAGAAGTTATACTTCTAAAGTCTATTTTTATAAAGTTGTGTAACAACATACCACTTACGGTAATTGTCCATTCGAGGGAGTTACAGTTGTCATGATATTTACAGCATGTGATGTTTCCTGACTTGCACAATGTTAATAATAAATCACAACAAAGCAGAAGCGTCAGTGCCTTGGGATTTAACAGCTTTCTTTTTACTCGGGGTTTCACACTGTGTTGTAATGACTGTTCACTAACTGGTAAATAAAAAATATATTAGACCACACTGCTGTTTTCTACGGTGTCTCGTTCATTTAATTGCCTGGTTTCACTAAAAGACAAATATACGATAATGATAAGAACAATAAAAGCTCATCAGAGTTTAATTCCAGAGCTGATATCTAGACAGTTCCCATGGTTTTCTTCATAGTAACTAAAATCAGTGAAGTTCTTACATCTATAGCTGTGACATTGTACTGGCAAACACAGCAGTTTTAGAAATTCCATGTTTTTGTGTTCATTGTTTTCTTCAGGTAATTTACCTTCAGTGGTATTAAAATGAACAAGAACTTGAAGAAAACCACGGAGATCTATTTTTCTTCCATAACTGTATAGTGGTTCATGTCCAGTGTTCGGACAGGACCTCTGGTCCACTGGTACTCACATCTTCCCAAATGCCATCATCGGCCTTCTGCTGCTCACGGAACCTCTCCATCTCCTCGTAGCTGAGCTGCCGTAAAACGGTCGGATTGGCAGGGAGGTCACTGGTGGATTTACTCCTGTGGAGAAAACGGAAATCTTAACAGAAGTTAAGATACAGTTGAGGTGCATGGAACTCTTCAAACTGATTATGAAGATTCCCTGATATTGATGCTGAAATAAGTTAAAAATGAAGAAAAGTCATTCCGGTGTTAGTTTGCACTGCTGATTCCTGGTTAGTGTTAAAAGAACCAAAGCAGAAGCTCAACGTCCATCAACAGCTGACCTACTGTTTCACCTCACCATCAGCCTGTTATGACCATGCACACAGTACAGTCCGCTGAGACCACCCAGCCAACTGCTATTGTCCTCATCCTAGTGCTATTGTCCCCTCACCTCACCCATCCCCCCACAAACTCCACCCTGAACTTGAACACACTGTAGGTTGTTGCATGTCAGCATTTAGGAGTTAGTGTTTGGAAAAACGGAGAGCGGCAGCGGCAACAAAAGCAGGAGTTGGTCAGTGCACCAGGCCATGAGTGAACCACATCACATCAACTCACCCGTCGTCTGTACTCTCCTGAGTTTGGCTGTTTCTAGAAAACCAGAGAAAAACCACAGACTATAAACAAAGTCAAATCTCAGCAGCGTTTTCTAGGACAGAGATGAGACCAAACCTTGATAAGGGACGCAGCAGTGAATAAATATGTCAGTCTCAGATGAACCTCATGAATTATTTTTGTTGTAATTAAAACAATGTAAAAGTCACTGTAGGAAACACCTTCAAGATTAAGAGACTCATATATTCTAAATAAGGCAGAAGAACAGACAGACAGGCAGACAGAGAGACAGACAGATCTATTATAATACCTCTTGAGTTCACTGGGAAAATGTATGGTTTAAAAATATTTTTGAATGACAGAGTCTGTATGTTTACAGTATTGGCTCTTTGCTACCCCCTGTCTACATTAAACCAGAATTTTTGGTTAAAATCACAAGGAAGGGAAACCAGTAGGGGGCAGTGTTAAACCAAAGGTTTAAAACTTGTTTAAACCCATTGTAGGAGAAATAGAGTTGCAGGACATTAAAGAAGATAAAACAGCAATTATAGCTGAAATAACAAAAAATATAATATGTAATGCAAAACATTATTTTATTATAACATTTTGCCAAGAATGTCTATCATTCAGTCAGTTTTGTCAAAATAAGGGACATAAAAATGCTTTATAAAAAAAAGAAGAAAAACCTCCTACAGTGAGTTTTAAGTGACCTGTAAATTATGTTTTTTCTCCTGTAAATATTTTTTATGGGTTTATTACATAGGATCAGGTTTAAGTTCACTGTCAAAAAGCACAAACCAGAGCGTGTTGATTTTTCAGAGTCAAAAGAAACATTACTGAGACACTGTTGGAGAAAACTTAACAGGTTCATATTTTATTGACTGCCTGAGCTGGTTTGTTCTGTTTTCAAATGGAAACAAAGTTCAAGGTGCTTTGCAGGAGAAGAATGCCTTCAGTGAAGTATCACCTCTCCTCTCCCTAAAGTCTGACCCAGGAGGTGTGCAGACATGTACATGTAACTGTCCAACAACAATGTAGCCTTTCTACAAACTACAGCATGATGTCAGATTGACTGGGACTCAACGTATGGATGTAAAGTAAATCCAGATGGGCTTGACCGTGGTTTAAAAGCCTGCTTTGTTGTGCAAACACTGCTTCCTAGATTTGTGTCCCAGGTTTCTATGGAGTCCACATGTCACACCCTCGTTCTAAGCTCTGGAGAATTCCTATAGGTCTGATGCTGGAATCAACAGGACTGTTGTACATGATGGTACATGATGTGTCTGGATCTTACTCAGTATTTCCACACTGCCGTGTTGGTGCTGCTGCACTCTGAGCTTCACACCTGAGTGTGAAGTTCTCGGGCGCTGAGGGAAAAAACACTGAGGAGAACGCTGGTCAGGAGTTCAACAAATGGTCAGTCTGATGCAAAGCTTCATCACTAACGCAGCTTCCTCTTTATTATGTACATGTTTTTGACAAACTTAGTTGAACGTGGACAGAAAACGGGAACGGGAAATCCAGAAATCACAGACAAAGTGATTGATCACACTTTACAAAAGCAAATATTCTGGAATATGTGACAGCGGAAGAAGATCATGACTATGAATGCAGGGTGTTTTTCAATCCAATCAATCAACAACGTCAATTAAAACAAGCCAACACACCATGTGCCTTAGGCTACAAACCATCTGCACAAATGTTAATTTTGACTAAGGCCAAAAAAAAATTGTGGGTTTTTTTCCTGGTCACACCACACAAAAATAATAGGGTTGGTAAATTGGAGGGAAAAAAAAAGATGAACTTAATTATCGTTTCATCACGCTGCAACGTCTTCGAACTACACAATCATGAGTTCATTGTGAACTTATGAAAAAAAAAAAGAATTAAGCAAAAAGTTTGTCGCAAAAAAATCTGACCATTTTGATATGGTGAGCTACATAGATCTAGCTTCTCATCAGGGCATAATGACATTTTGGTTTACGATTAGTGACATTATCGTGCTAGACCAGGCCTGGGACATTATTTTGACTCACCGGCCACAGCTGGTACTAAAATTTGAGTCAAGGGCCAGGTCAGGATCGAAGCGATTGAGTATTTCTGTGAACTAAGATAAATGATGAGTAAAGTATTGAATAAAGGCAAAATGCTTTAAGCCTCTTTAGACTGTTTACTGGGGGAAATGCTGGCTTTACAGGGAAAAGGTAGAAGGATTGCAATATTATAAATCAAAAGCATAATTTGGACAAGTCTGGGGGGCCGGATTATAACGTCAAACGGACTGCCTCCGTCCCCCGGGCCTTAGTTTGCCCAGGACTGTGTTAAAGCAACACAATGGTTCCTGGTGTTTTATTCAATTCTTCTCAATCGAGCATGTCCTAACGGTTCCTCAAAGGGGCCATGTGGCTGCTGGTTTCTGTTCCAACCAACCACAAGTGCATATTTTGACCAATCAGCAGTCGGATGACTGAGATAAGTTGAATAAAACCTGTCAAAACCTGCACACCTTGGACCTGTCTCTTATACACATCTAGATGTGTATAAGAGACAGCATATAGATTCAGTCAACGTCCAACACTACTGGACAGACAAAGACACATTGTAAACAGTCAGAACTGCCCGTGACTCACCACTCACATCGTCATCAAGATGAATACTGTGTGTTTGCTGTCTCTTATACACATCTACATTATGGTGCTAGACCAGGTGAGTCAAATATTTTGACTCACCGGCCACAGCTGGTATTAAAATTTGAGTCAAGGGTCAGGTCAGGATCGAAGCGATTGAGTATTTCTGTGAACTAAGATAAATGATGAGTAAAGTATTGAATAAAGGCAAAATGCTTTAAGCCTCTTTAGACTGTTTACTGGGGAAAATGCTGGCTTTACAGGGAAAAGGTAGAAGGATTGCAATATTATAAATCAAAAGCATAATTTGGACAAGTCTGGGGGGCCGGATTATAACGTCAAACGGACTGCCTCCGTCCCCCGGGCCTTAGTTTGCCCAGGTCTGTGTTAGACTAAAAGACCGCTGATTGATGACAACAGTCCAGCAACATAGCTACCTCCATGGTTGAACAAAATGTTAACTGTACAGACAGCTATTTTGACGCACTTCTCCCAGTTATGTTGCTGAAAAAACAGAATTTCTTTTATTTGGCCTAATGTGATTCCACATTACTGCAAACACAGTAACAGAACTCTTTTTCAAAGTAAAGTTGAAGATGCATTCTTTACACTACAGCAAATCTTGTCCTACAGCTTAAGAGCAGCGAGCAATTCAACCATAAGCTTTTTCTTGTATCTGATCTGACTGGCCTCTCGGATGGCCTGCCACTTCTGAAGGTCACCTTCGCTACAAGAAGAGGGCAACGACGGAGTCAACATCATTCGAAAAGCCGCCGGACTCTGATCAGACAAACTCCCGAACTTGCGGACGAGCATGTCGTCTGTTTTTGGACGCATCTCCTTCAGAACCCGGTTTTCTTTATTTGAGACGGCTCTGTGAGTCAGTGGACATGGTGGACACAGGAGTCTGGCTTTGAGATCTGGAGGCAGAGACCAAGGTTCTGGGATAGGCATCGGGGCGTAGTTGTCGGGGGCTCCGGAGGGTGGTCTCTGTCGCTGAGTCTGCTCGGTTTTTTCCTTGCGATACACCACGTCGTCCTGCTCTATGTTGGGATACTCATCCTCCTCGGCGTCTTCGCGTCCGGGTTGTTGGGTGATGATGTTGAGCTGTGGCTCAGACGTGTAGCGATGACGTCTTTTACACAGCTGTGTTTTCACCATAGCCATGTCTGTGTTGGAGTGAAAGCCGAGAGTCCGCCGGGCGAACATGTCGTCATTCTCCATGTCAGGGGAAATACTGTCATAATCAATGGGGTCAGGAGGTTCCCGGGGGTCATCTCGGCCCAGGAGGTGCCACCTCTCGCCCTTGATGAGCTTAGGACCTGAGGCAGGATCCACGGGGGCAAACTCTAGCTGGGGGGGCCCAAAGAGAGTGGGGTGTAAGATGGGTAACTGTGGGGGAGAGTGTGCTTGGATGTGAGGGCTGCAGGTTGGGCAAAAGAAGAGAGAAAGGACAGAGGGGTGATGAGTGCGTGCGGGTGAAGCAGGAAAAGGAGAAGAAGGTAAGAAGACAGCAAGGTTCAACTCCTCGTGTAATTTTAATGATCAATATCTGATTTTCTTTTTCAAGAAAAAAAAAAATCACACTGCTATTTAATAGGCTGTGTTAAAGTAGGCTGAGATGCAGCCTAGCTCTACAGATGTCAGACCAAGCAAATCAGATTTGTTACATATTATAAGTGTTCATAGAAATCAGTTGCTCATAAAGGATGCAGTCAAATCAAGCAGATGTAAAAAGCCTATAATTGAAAAATATTTTTTTCGCTCCCAGGCCAGAACTGGTCCTCAAAGTAGACATAGGGCCCATAATTGGAATAAAAAGACCGGGAATACATGTGGACCAAAATAAAAGTCATATTTGAAGTCTTTTTTTTTTTCTTTGTGGCTTGTCCCTTTTTTAGGGGTTGCCACAGCAAATCAACATTTTCCATCTACCCCCGTCCTCTGTATCTTCTACTCTGACTCTAACTACCTCCATGTCCTCCCTCACTGCATCCATCAATCTCCTCTTTGTCTCCTACCTGGTAGCTCCA